>JAHHZJ010002220.1:0-131915 GCA_021437245.1 Aegilops speltoides
GACCCCAAAACAGTGAGTAATAGTCCATGAAACGGGCCAGAATTTGCCAAAATTGTGAGTGTTGATGACCCACACGTAAACGCATCCCGGGATTCGTTAATCGTGGAAATCACTCCGGGACCCCAAAATAGTGAGTAATAGTCTATGAAACAGGCCAGAATCGGCCTAAACTGTGAGTGTTGATGACCAACACGTAAGCGCAACTTGGGGTTCAACAACTATGGAAATCACTTCGGGACCCCAAAACGGTAAGTAATAGTCCACGAAATAGGTCAGAATTGGCCAAACTGCGAGTGCTGACGATGGACACGTATGATCGTCAATCGTTGAAATAGCTTTGGCACCCCAAAATAATGAGTAATAGTGCTTGAGACGGACCAGAATCGGCCAAAATCGTGAATGTTGATGACCGACACGTAAACGCACTCGTGGTTAAATCAACCGTGGAAATCACACCGAGACCCCCAAAAGCGAGTTATAGTTCAAGAAACGGCCTGAATTGGCCCAAATCTGCGATTGTTTGCCGACCGACATGTAAGCGCACCTTGGGGTTCGACAACCATGGACATCGCTTTGGGACTGAAAACGTTGAGTAATAGTCAATGAACGGTCCGAATCGACAAAAACCGCGAGTGTTCATGACCAAGACGTAAATGCACCCCGGGGTTCGTCGATCGTGGAAATCACTTTGGGACCCCAAAACTGAGAAATAGTCCAAGAAACGGGTCAGAATCGGCCCAAACAGTGAGCCTTGACGACCAACATGTAAGCACACCTTGGGGTTCGACAACCATGGAAACCACTTTGGGACACCAAAACGGTGAGTAATAGTCCATGAAAGAGCCCAGAATCGGACAAATTGAGGATTATTGATGAACGATACATAAATGCACCCCAGGGTTCGTCAATCAAGGAAATCGCTCAGGGACCCCAAATTAGTGAGTAATAGTCCATGAAACGGGCCAGAATCAACTAAAACTGGGATTCTTGATGACTGACACGTAAGCACACCTTGGGGTTCAACAACCATGCAAATCGCTTTGGGACCCCAAAACGGTGAGTACTAGTCCATGAAATAGGCCAGAATCGACAAAAACCTCGAGTGTTGATGACCGAATCGTAAACACATCCCGGGTTCGTTAATTGTGGAAATCACCCAGACCCCAAAACGGTGAGTAATAGTCCATGAACGGGCCGAATTTGCCAAAGCGTGAGTGTTGATGAAACACACGAACGCATCCTCGATTCGTTAATCATGGAAATCACTCGAGACCCCAAAACAATGAGTAAGAGGCCATGAAACGGGCCGAATCGCCAAAATTGTGAGTGTTGATGACCGACACGTAAACGCATCCCGGATTCGTGAATCGTGGAAATCACCCGGACCCCAAAGCGGTGAGTAATAGTCCATGAACGGGCCGAATCGCCAAAACTGTGAGTGTTGATGACCGACACGTAAGCGCAACTTGGGGTTCAACATCTATGGAAATCACCGGGACCCCAAAACGGTAAGTAATAGTCCACGAAATGGGTCGAAATTGGCCAAAATCTGCGAGTCTTGACGATGGACACGTATGATCGTCAATCGTGGAAATCGCTGGCACCCCAAAATAATGAGTAATAGTGCTTGAAACGGACCGAATCGCCAAAATCGTGAATGTTGACGACCGACACGAACGCACTCCGGGGTTCACAACCGTGGAAATCACACCGAGACCCCAAAACAGCGAGTTATAGTCCAAGAAACGCCTGAATTGGCCCAAACTACGATTCTTTGCCGACCGACATGTAAGCGCACCTTGGGGTTCGACAACCATGGACATCGCTTTGGGACCGAAAATGGTGAGTAATAGTCCATGAAACGGTCCGAATCGACAAAAACCGCGAGTGTTGATGATCAAAGACGTAAATGCACCCCGGGTTCGCCGATCGTGGAAATCACTTTGGGACCCCAAACCGAGTAATAGTCCAAGAACGGGTCGAATCGCCCAAACAAAGGAGCCTTGACGACCAACATGTAAGCACACCTTGGGGTTCAACAACCATGGAAACCGCTTTGGGACACCAAAACGGTGAGTAATAGTCCATGAAAGAGCCCAGAATCGGACAAACTGAGGATTATTGATGAACGATACATAAATGCACCCCGGGGTTCGTCAATAAGGAAATCGCTCAGGGACCCCAAATCAGTGAGTAATAGTCCATGAAACGGGCCAGAATCAACTAAAACTGGGATTCTTGATGACTGACACGTAACCACACCTTGTGGTTCAACAACCTTGCAAATCGCTTTGGGACCCCAAAACGGTGAGTACTAGTCCATGAAATAGGCCAGAATCGACAAAAACCTCGAGTGTGGATGACCGAATCGTAAACACATCTCGGGGTTCGTTAATCGTGGAAATCACCCAGACCCCAAAACGGTGAGTAATAGTCCATGAAACGGGCCGAATTTGCCAAAGCGTGAGTGTTGATGACCCACACGTAAACGCATCCAGGATTCGTTAATCGTGGAAATCACTCTGAGACCCCAAAACAATGAGTAATAGGCCATGAAACGGGCCAGAATCGGCCAAAATTGTGAGTGTCGATGACCGACACGTAAACGCATCCCGGGATTCGTGAATCGTGGAAATCACTCCGGACCCCAAAACAAAGTGAGTAATAGTCCATGAACGGGCCGAATCGCCAAAACTGTGAGTGTTGATGACCGACACGTAAGCGCAATTTGGGGTTCAACATCTATGGAAATCACTTCGAGACCCCAAAACGGTAAGTAATAGTCCACGAAATGGGTCAGAATTGGCCAAAACTGCGAGTGCTGACGATGGACACGTATGATCGCCAATCGTGGAAATCGCTGGCACCCCAAAATAATGAGTAATAGTGCTTGAAATGGACCGTAATCGCCCAAAATCATGAATGTTGACGACCGACACGAACGCACTCCGGGGTTAAATCAACCGTGGAAATCACTCCGAGACCCCAAAACAGAGTTATAGTCCAAGAAACGGGCAGAATTGGCCCAAAGCGTGATTGTTCGACCGACATGTATGCGCACCTTGGGTTCGACAACCATGGACATCGCTTTGGGACACAAAACGGTGAGTAATAGTCCATGAAACGGTCCAGAATCGACAAAAACCGCGAGTGTTGATGACCAGCTTGTAAATGCACCCCGGGGTTCGTCGATCGTGGAAATCACTTTGGGACCCCAAAACTGAGTAATAGTCCAAGAAACAGGTCAGAATCGGCCCAAACAGTGAGTCTTGAAGATCAACATGTAAGCACACCTTGGGGTTCGACAACCATGGAAACTGCTTTGGGACACCAAGACACCAAGACGGTGAGTAATAGTCCATGAAAGAGCCCAGAATCGGACAAACCGAGGATTATTGATGAACGATACATAAATGCACCCCGGGGTTCGTCAATCAAAAAAATCGCTCAGGGACCCCAAATCAGTGAGTAACCCTTCTGAATTCCTGCAAACGGCACTGAAAGATCCTTCTAAATTCCGGCAAATAGTATATTTTAGATTTTAGATTCACTTATTTTGCTCCGTTGTGTAGTTTATATTGGAATTTCTAAAAGGCCTTATATTTAGGAACGGAGGGAGTAGCACGAAAAAGCAGCCCAAAGAGGTGATTCCTTGTGTGATCAATTCTGTTCTGCATAGAACTAATAGTATCTCTCGATGACACAACATTCATCCACCTGTTTACATCCATCTACCAAACAAGAAGAAAACATGCCTTGCAAACACAGCTGCCATTTTATTACGCATAACCTTGCTTACATTCAAGGCCTCTTTGATTCACAGGATTTGTAAAACATGGGAATAGAGAAAACATTGAAATGGAGTGGCCTGACATCTTAGTATGGTTGTTTGATTGTGCACAGGAAAAAACGTAGGATTCTTTTGGGGTGGATGGAAATTTTCCTTTGAAAACTACTACAAATGAATCCTATGGAAAAAAAAAATCCTGCAAACAAGCCACACATAGGAAAATATCGTAAGGGTTGCAATCCTCCAAAATTCCTTTAGGAATCCTTTGAATCAAAGCGCCCTCAGCTATGGGCAATAATAGGGTGATACATGTCCAGAAAGGGAAATACATTGCACAGCTGCCCCCACACAAAAGGAAAATACATTGCACACAGAATCCAAGCAAACTGCCTTCAAATCAAACAAAATATAAGGGGGAAAACATGCCTTGCAAAAGAGAACATGTCCAGACACAGAATCCTGTGTACATTCAACTGTGTGCAGATAACAGAATAACACATGGCCGAATAACACTGGTAGATACAATAACAGACAAGCAAGCAAGAGCTGATAACACTGGTGGTTCAAATCTGCATCCATGATGAAGTTCTATTGTCAGTTTGGTTTTAAGTACAAAAACCGCTACTACATCTCAAAAGCTGAGAAAAAGTTTGTCAAAAACAGCAGTAACTCGACGACGACGCTGGCGTCACCCGTTTCGCTCGCCTGGTTAAGGGACAATAATAATACACTCTTTTCACTAGCATACATGGCCTCCTATGAACAACAGAAAGATCAAACTTAAGTCATCTGACCCCACCCCCCAAAATGTTGACTCGCTGGGATCAAAATGGCCTGACTAATTGGCTCGGTATGTTTATTCTTTCTGTAAGAACACCTTTTCTACATGACAAATGGTGGAGATCAAGGGACCAAAATGTTGCCGAAGCTGTCATCACCCCACCTGCAATATATTATCGATCGTCGCTGTGCACCGACCTCACGGGATGTTTGCCTCCATGCCACCTCAATGTCATCATCTGAGCTGCTGCTGCTGTTTCTGCTGCTATATGACATGACAAGCATACTAATCCACCTCCATGCCATCGTTTAAGATTCTTGTCATACATCTTGCATGGACTATGGGTACAAGCTCTTTACTCTGGGAGCTGCCCCCGCTGCCACCTTCTGCCTTTGAGCGATCATAATAGACAGCATCCTTGTACATCCACTCGCTCCTATCCACGGAATACATGTCATCAAACTGCTCCCCACAAAGACAGCAGATAATCTGACTCTCATCTGCAGGGACCATAAACTCACAAACTTCCTCTGCAGTTCCAAGATCTGAATCAGATGCAGAGTCCAGGAAGATGCTCTGCGGTTCAGGTAATCTGTCAATCCAACGGCTCTTGCTAGGGTACCATCTTTCAGGTGCGATGCCAGCATTTCTAGCCTCCTCTGGTCCATTGCAGGCAGTGTGTGCACTGAGCTCATCTTCAAGTCTGAATCTTAAACCACATGTTCTGCATTGATGGCTTTGGTCATCGAAGAGTCTGTTGACCACCTCTGTACGGTGCTCGCGAAGCACCACTGGCTTGAACTCAAGGCCGATTAGGTCAGCCATCTCGACTACAGGAGGTTGGGGCAACAAAGCTTTTATAGGGGCAGGTGTCTCCTTAGCAACTGAAGGCTGGACGACTGGCGGAGGTGGAGCTGAAGCACTGACATCTGATGTGCTCGGACTTGATTTACCGGGCTTTCTTGCACCAGCAGACGAATCGGTGGACGGTGAAGAAATTAGCCCCTTTGCAACCAGAGAACTGAGAAGACTTGACAGTGGTGCAGCAGCTTTCTCAGCACTCTGTGTTGGTGGCAGACCTGGCGGCAAAGGTGGGCGGAGAGAGTTTGGTGCATGAGGCTTCAAAGGGGCATTTTCACTGGCCGAGGAAGATGGAAGAGATGCCAACCCACGTGAATGTGGGACAGCATGATCACTTGTGTTTGGTATGAATCCACCCTTAAAAAGACCAGCCAATAAATTACTAGCACTTATCTGATCTGACTTTGCATGAGCGGGACCACTGGGCAAGGACACCTCTTCAGGCTGCTCTTCCATTCCGGTAGACAGAGGCAGATGGACAGACGGTCTAAACAGCGATGAAGAATTTTCTTGTGAAAAGGGTTGATGAAATGGCTTCGGATGTGGCTTTGACTGCACAGGAGGGTGCTTTTGAGTCTGCTGAGAAGCCTGTGACAGAGTTGCTTGCAGACTAGGCCGACCCTGAGAATTCGCGGAATTTTGAGACAAGGCATGAGCTCTTTGGTTACGCTCTTCCTGGGGTGACAGAAATGATCTGGACGCATAAATGTCATGCTCCGAGGAACTTGGGGAGCTCTCACGTGCCTGGAGAGGTGGCGAGGAAGGTGGCCAATATTTTTGTTTTGCACTTTCAAGGCTTGATCGTCCAGCATAGGCCCCTGATAATCCAACAGGTACAGATGAAGTGATGCTTGGTGATTGATTAGAAAACCTTGATATCCTGGGATCCCGCCCAATGTCTGGACGAGGTTTTTCCTGGGATAACCATACAGAGGAGCCACGAGATTCCGGGAACGGTTGTCCTTCAGGCCACATTTCCCTATCAATTCTTGGGTCCCCCTCACGCTTACTATGAAGATACTCTGCATGATCCTGAACAACAAAGATGATCAGAACATAGAAATATAGTTTAAAGGCATGTATGAAGAGAATTCAACATGGTACATGGCAAATCACAAGGTTTAAAACAAGTATTATAGGTTGCAAAGTTGAAGGCATCCCAGCAGTTAAATATGTCAACATTTACAAGTAAATAACTTCCCATGACAAAAATAGCACTGCATATAGTTTTTTAAAGTTTTGCTCCACGTACCATGTACGGTGCAAGTCTTCTATCTTGGCTTGTTGGATGTCCAAATCTTGGGATGGTATCTTGTTTGTGGAAGTCAGGGTCCAACGGGTCTCCAGGCTCTGCCCAACTAGCCCTATGGAAGCTTCTAATATTGCCATCATCAGCCAAGGGTTCTCCTTTTCTTGCAGAACTGGCACCTCCATAATCTGCTCCTTGAGAAGGTATGTCGTCCCAGATGTACTCTTCTTCCTCAGAGTTCTTCCAGCTTTTATCAGATGATGACAATCTACCAATCCTATCAGAACTACTGACAGGAGTTGGGAGAAGTGCACTGTCCAAACGTACAGAGCCGGAAGAGCGAGCATCCTTAGTTGCATACAAATGGTTGCGTCTGTCAAATATTTCTTCAGGGGAACCAACAGCTCCAGTGTAATATGCCCCCACAATTCCATCTTGGCCTTTGGGCTTTGAGCGAACTTGACCAGCTCCCGCAATTCCAGGGCCCCTCACATCTCTCTCTGGCTTTTCATGAATGGGGTTACTAAAAGTATCCTTCTGAGCACGCTGTAAGTTTGGCAGATCATACCAAAATATATCAGGAAAAATACATAGAGAAACACAAAGAAGGGCAAGTAACATGTAGAAATATCAAAGATCAAGAAGTATAACTAACTTACAGGCCTAGAGTTCAGAGTATCCAGGCGTCTCCCTGTGCCTTTATCAATACCAATCCTGTTGCCCCTTTCGATAACATCATCAGCATCAGAAATTATAGGTGTCTTGGCACCGGCTCCCAGAATCCCCTGTCCAAATTGAAGGGAAGCAGTATCAGAGAAAGATTGCACGGTTTCAACAGAAGGGAAAGAAGCAGCTACAACACCATGCTCAGATGATTTTTTACAAGAAATGTATAACTGTTTGAATTTGGCTCACTGGTCAGCAGGCACCAAATATCAAAAGAAATTGGTGAAAGAAGATGTGGCTTGCCTTATTTGGTTGTTGGAGCTGCTGTCTTGCTTCCAAATATTTTGGGTTTACATGTATGCTGTGGGACGGGCGCTGGGATGGAGAATCAGCCTTCGATGGTGCAGCACCTGATGATCCATTAGCAGATGATTGAAAACCAAGTTCCTTCTCAATCATTTGCAGCGAAGCTGGAGAAAACACTCCTTTCCATGTTCCGAAAAGGTGTCTCATGCTAGTATGAACAGGAGGATCAACCTGTCTATAGGCCTTGCAAAACACCTATAGTAGAACAATCAAAAGAGAAAAGGATAATGTCATTAGGATGTCAAAGTCAGATTCATCCCATAAAAAGGGAACTGGGGTCTATTAGGTTGTCATGAAGATGGTTATGTCAAGTAAAAAATGTAGGGTTAAGGCTAACCTCAGGTAATCTTGAAGAAAAATGTTTAATATAATCTTTTCCAATATTCTTGACTATACTGTCAAGCAGATAAAGAGATGGCAGCTTCTGATCACTTGGAACCTACAACCACAAGCAACCATCAAGTAAGATAGACATGCCCCTCCACCATAATAAAACAGTTACATTAACAACTATCACGGATTGACAAAAGAACAAATAAAACAGAGCAAGGAAATGATATCACAAGAAAACAGCTAAAAAACTTTCAGAGGCCCCTCCATGATAATAAAACAATTTCATTGACAACCATCACAGATTGACAACAGAACAAACAGAGGGCAATCTGCTACACTAAATCTTTCGGCAAGAGTAATCAACAGCAAATATGCTAGACAAAGGAACCAATAGCCACACCCTGCACACAACAACACAATGTTTTTTCTACTGGTACTGATATCACGAGGAGTTGCCCGTGCCTCTGTAGAAGTCTAACAAGGTTTCTCTTATAAGCATATAAGAGGTGACAACAAAATGAGTTCTAGCCAAGATGCTAGATAGTACTCCCTACGTCCCAAAATAAGTGTCTCAGCTTTAGTACAACTTTGTACTGAAGTTAGTACAAAGTTGAGACACTTACTTTGGGACGGAGGGAGTAGCTTCCTAATGTTAGAGAGAAGAAGCAAACAACAAATGAAAGTGATTTAAGTGGCAGAGCCTATCCAGAAGGAGCAACAGAGAAGACCCAGTATCTGCAACATCAGAGGTGCAGGGTTCCCCATCCACTCATCATTCAATTCATAAGGTTAATCTTTGTGCAAACATATCAGAGTCCAGCTATAAAAGAGGTATAGTGTTTCATCGTTCGTTTGTCATTCCATTCATAAATCTCAGTCTTCGTGCAAACATATCAGAGAGTTCAGATATAGATAAGCCGTTCAGGAATATGAATCATTTTTCTGTGCAGGAAAAGGTTATGAACTTTTTCTGCTGAACGGATAGTGGAACAGCGAGAATGAAACAGTTCCAAACCCTGTTTGCTTTCGCAACAACAATCTTTCGATGATTTAGTGTGACTGAACAGCAGGAATGAGACGGTCCCAAACCCTGTCTGTTCCCGCAACGATAATCTTTCGATGATTTAGCGTGACTGAACATCGCTGCCGCACTTGTATTACCCAAAAGAAAAAGGAGTGATTTCCTAGGCCACACAGGTCCGATGCACATATAGTGAATGACGTATTACCATCGTACACAAGCAGCAAACACGCATACACAAACAACGAGAGACACAGGGATACGGGGAGGGGAGGGGGGTGGCCAATGCTTTATTCATCAGCATCGACAGAATCAGAACAAGGCACCGTACACCCTGCGGAAGGAGACTGGGCAAAGCAAATTCACTCTATATTTTTCAATGCCCTTGGCACTGCAAATTGACTCTCGCGATAATTTTTTTACACAACAGAGCCCTTGACAAACCGGAAAAAAATACTAACTAGCTATCATTCATTCATCAAACAACAGCCAACACATCCATCCTCTTCCTATCTAGCACACTGTATTCCTACCGAGCTTTGAGCTTTACATCCCTACAACTAGCTAGCATTCATTCATTCATGTGCCGGCTCATCAAACCACAACCAAGGATATACCAAGCTCTGAGCTTCCTTTACATGGGGAGGGGAGGGGGAGGGGCCGGGGAAGAAGAAGGTGGGTCACCTCGAGGATGTTGGCGCAGACGAGGCCGGCGATGGAGCGGGCGGCGTGGAGGTTCTCGCCGGCGATGATGGTGAGGTTGGTGATGATGGGCTTGGAGTTGAAGGTGAGCTCCCCGAGCGCCGTCCGGTACTGCGCCACCAGCTCGTCCACCTGCGCCTGCTGCTCCGCCGCGGCCGCCGCAGCGCCGCTCCCATTGGACGCGCCGCCGCCGTACGCGGCGGCGGAGGATCTGGGGTCCCGCGGCGGCGCGAGCAGCCGCTGCTTCTTGGCCGCGCCCGGGGGGTCCGGCGCCGCGGATCTGCGCGCCGCGGCCGCGGAGGCCTCCATCGAGGCGCGCATGGCGGCGCCGGCACGGGGGGAGACGACGCGGGGGGGCGGCGAGCTAGGGTTTGGGGCGCATGGGCCGGCCGAGCTAGGGTTTGGGGCGTCGGAATGGGCGGGCGGCTCCCTCCCCTCCGGCTGCTGCCGCCGGCGTCGCCGCCGTGGGGCGGAGGTCGGGGTGGGGGAGTGAGGATTGGAGAAAAACTTCGTCTTGGATTTCGCTTCCGATTTGGGGGAGAGGAGGGGGAGGGGGGGAGGGGGAGGAGGAGGGGGCGGCTGCGCGAGGAAGATGATGCGGCTCTGCCGCCCGTTTTTATAACTTGTGTCAGTCAGTCTTGGCCTTGCCACCCTCCCCCTCCCCCTCTCCACAATCTCCTCATTTGGGATGCTTGATTGATGGAGTTCATCATCCATGAATGGATGGATGAATGACAAATTTAGTAACTTTTTGTGATGAAAAAGGAATCGCCGGCGTCCTCGTCGGAGGGGAGGGGATCGGAGGGAGTAATGCGCGGAGGATCTCGCGGAGTTACTAGTTACTCGGTCGCGTGAAGGTAAGCATTTAAGATGTGGGCAGCTCGCGCGGTCGTCTTGTCGTCGCGCGGTGTGGTGAGCGGCGGTTTGACCTTTTTTATGAGGTGCAAAGGGTGCGGAGATAGGTCCGGCTGGCTTGCATATGTTTTTTCGGAGCTGAATAGGGAGGGGGGGGCTTTTCTGGAGGATCTGTGTTCAAGACGCCTGGAGCTCGCGTGCTTTTCTTTTCGTTACTCGATCCAGCGGCATTTTGCCCTTTGTGTCTGTGATGCAAAGGGTAGTGCGGCGGGCACACGCTTCCTCTAATGCCACAAAGTCAACGTACGAGGTGCATTTTTGTAGTGAAGATACTAGTGTTGTTTTTGGATTGTTCGGGGTGTTTAATGGGTGCTCTTCTGATAGACCCCTGAGGCCGCAGGTTGATTTCTTTCCAAAGTTGCCAACGAGGATTAGGATGGGTATTGTTCCTACGAAAAAGATAATCACATCTTGTACAAAGGAGCAAAGGATACCGGAGATGGACGCCTAGGTTACCATAGTCGATATGGTCGACTCTAGGGTTTCGAGGCATATGTTTAGTTTGCTACCAAAATTTACCGGGGAGGCTAAATTTGTTGTCACCGCTATGACTTTCCCAAAAACTCAATTTTATATGTGGGTTGGCAACACAATTTGGTAGCCAACCAAATTACTCGACATTATTTCGGCCAATGCAAATCATCATCACGCCAAATTTCGGCACTAATGTTTGGTTGGTGCCAAAACTTGCCCTGCCAAAACCTTGGCAACCTATGATACTTTGGCTCTTGGTTGGTTGCCAAGACTTTGGTTGCCTATGCAACCTTTGGCAACCCTCCTCACAAATGTCGCCATTTTTTTGGCCAACAAAAGGTCAAGGAATCTCTCTAACCGATCTTTCGTGGCTAACCAACGGTCGGCGAATCTTGGTAGGGCATTGCTATGGCATGAACCAGACATGCCCCAAGGCAAGAATGCTCTCAGGCTCTTCAACAGAGTCACACCAAATGTTCCTATTGTACACTGCAAAATATCTAGATATTTAGCACACAGGACAGCACATTTGGTGCTAGTACTAATTGACTGGGTCTCCAGGTTGGCCAGTAGGCACTGATGGTGGTGCAGTACAATGGACAGTTGAAGCACTATTACAACATGCCACACAACAACCACATGATAATACAACACATACATACACAGCAGTAATTACAGTTAGTTACATACAACATATTATAACATAATATGCAGAGGTATCTAGTGGGAAACTATAATTTACACGGCTTAATAGCCACAGGTTTCTGATGTTTGGAACTCGGCGAACGTGTGTTTTCCAGTGTGTGATCACGCCGTCTCGTCTTCGGGGAGGAGGATGATTCTCTCGACGATGTGTCTGCAGGCAACAGAAAACATGTGTCAGTAAATGGTGCCGGGAAGCGCCACACTGCATGCTCAATCATATATGTTTATATAACGAAACAAGAGTCCAACAGGCTGCAGCTATCGCAAATATTAACAACGGCAGCGCTTAGCCTAGGCTACCCAAATACGATGTGTGAACTATCTGTAATAGCGCACAACACATTATCAGAAAACATATTAAACAATTGCTACTGTGGTCACTAAAGGAAACAAGGGACAGCCAAACCACAGGACCATGATAAGTTATCAAGTTATCTAACATTCAACAATTCTGCATTTGACCGACATGAAAACCTCCTCTTAAAATATTTAAGCCTGCACTCTTTGCTAATATTGAACGAGGAACAGCAAGCTCAGAAAACAGCAGCATACCTTAAGCCATGGAAGGGAGTTTTGCCAGGTACAATTTACTTGGAAGTGTAAATCAAGAGGTCCTCCTTATTCTTAGCATTGAGTAATAGTGCTCATAAATTATCCATCATAAACAGCCTAAATACCAAAAATAAATAAACTCTTCCCTGCCCTGCCGATACTGTCATGACAGCTTTAAGGAAATACTTCTCCCCTTAACAGTTTGAAACTGCTATGAGTCTGACCGGATCAACTGTGGCACCGGGACCTTATTAATTAAAGGTCTCAAAGTTTCCATAATATTAGCAAATGAGGGTCTCCGCCATGGCTCACTGTAAAAGGCATGTCAATATTCTAGTTAGCCTTACACGGCACTGGAATTAGCTTAAGAGAGGGAAATATGAAGATGGAGCACATACTTCGCCCAGCAGGATTCAATTAATACAGCTACTTGAGGATTCAAATCCTTTGGAATTTCAAGTCTTCTTCCTTTAAAGCCAACAGCAGCAACTACCTGTAGAGCAGCATATGCGGTGTATAGAAGTTAAATACGGAGTTGAGATGCATAACGCTTCAAGTGTTCATCTGTGAATAAGCAAAATATGTTCTGAATAAATTGGATAATTTCCACAAACAGTAGCATAAAGGCATCAATGCTGGAGCCAAATTAGATAACTACCTGGGCAGGATTCAGGTTACACCATGGTTGTTGTAATGTCATAAGTTCCCACAGGATTACAGCGAAACTGTAGACATCGGACTTCTCATTGGATGGCTCATCTCGAAGCACTTCAGGCGCCATCCATTCAGGCTAACGTTTAAATGAAAAGATAAGCCAAGGAATGAATGGGCAAGATGAACTTGAGAAGAAATGGAAAAGGAGCTTACTGTTCCTGCCAAAGATTTTGAGGACAAGTAGGTGTTGGCTTTTAGTCGCGAAAGCCCAAAGTCACATACCTGGAAACAGAAAATAGTTCAAAAGGTTTAAACTAAGTGGAAGTACCTGGTCTTAATTTAATAACACAATGTGAGTAAGACAAACAAGTTGCTAGCAAATCCTATATGAGACTAAATTCAATAGATAAAATTGTCACATGGACACTATCATTTCAGATGGAGCCTCTGGAGGGGATAATACCATGACTGAATATCCATGGACTATGTCAAGTCTACAGCTATGTTAGCATTTCTTCAAGGAAATTAGCAGCATTTAGCAAGTGTTTTCCTTAAACATGGTTGCTGACAAGAATTACTAATGATGATCGGGCTCCTGGTATTGCTTTCGCAGAGGCTGCTGCAAGAAATTACTGGAAGCTGCAAATTATGTGTGCCTTCTACCTTCATAAAACGTGCCAGAACATGCAGTTTATTATCTAAGTGCGACAAGGCATTAGATTATATAGTGTATAAATCGTACCTTCACAGTATACTTCTTGTCCACCAGAAGATTTGGAGACTTCAAATCACGGTGAACAATAGGAGGGCTACGTCTATGTAGATAATTCATTCCCTTCGCCTGTAAAGCAAGCAGATATAATTTACATAGAGTATGACTGGTTTAAGTTTATAGCCAGGGAGTACGACTGCTTTAAGTTTATAGCCTCAGAGTAGAGAATACAATACCACATCGAATGCCATGTTCAAGCGGCGTCTCTCATCCAGAACCTCCCTTGCACCACTCCTGTGCAAAAGTTTATACAAGCTACCTCTGCATTGAAACAAGTGCATCACTTGTTGGAATCAGTCAAGTGGGTGAAGTACTGCAATACCAAACGAATAAGTGAAATGCATATTAATACCTTGATAAGTATTCCGTAACTATTGATAGGTTTGGGGGTTCAGTAACAGCACCCATGAATAGAACAATATTTGGATGCCTCAGACTTTTCATTATTGCGACCTACCACATAGAAATGGCATGGATAAGGTGATTAACATGGACAGGAATGCTTAATTAAGGCATAAACACCAATTGGATGAAGAACATGATCCCTGATAAGTGACAACGACATCCAGATATAGAACATGATCACTGATAAGTGACAACCATGTCCAGATAAAGAACATGATCACTGATAAGTGATAACCACTCATAAAAATCATAACACTGACCAGTAACCACACGGCAAAGTCCAACAACATTTATAAGATCAACCCACGCCAAGATTTGTTCAACAAACCTCTCTCATAAATTCCTTGAAGCGATCTAGATGATAATCCTGCTCCATCAGTATCTTCACAGCAACATCCTGCAGTAATACAGAGTTCATTGCAATGTTGGTTCCAAAAACATTCAGCACAAAAGGCTCACTTATAGTTACAACAAACTAGGACAAAAAAGCTCAGATGAAGCGTGATGTTGTGCACTAATAAGAGTTCAATGAGAATACAGGGAAAAGTCTATCGGGACAAAGAATCCAAAGGAGAAACTTTCCCCCTCTTAGCAGTAACAAATTCTTGATAAACCAGGCATGTAAAAGGCATACCGATCCATGCCAGTCAGCACGATGAACTGTTCCGAAAGAACCTGAAAGAAAAAAAGAAGTTTAGAAAACTAAATTTCACCAAACTGTTCTTTCAATACGGTTCACATAAAGATTTAACTCGTAAATATCTAACCATATCTCAAATCTGATTTAGATGTTACAAGTCTTGCGACTACTAATGCAATGGTAACATAGGTCTATTAGCAAACAAAGAAAATAGATATTCCTTTTCGAAAAGAACCACAGAAGGATAAACTTCAATCTTATTTGCACAAGTGTACCTGCTCCAATCTTCTCCTTTAAAACCAGCTCACTCCATGGAATGATCAGATCATCCACAGCAAGTGACAGATCACTAACAGTACTTCGCAGATACTGATTCCCCTCGATCAACTGAAACTCTTTCTTTTTATCAGCTGTCAAATTGGATGGAGTCATGAGTGGCAAAACCTCTCGAGGAGCTTCTGGTAGAATAATGTCCGAGTTTGCAATTGCTTGCCCTACATCGTCAGAATATGCCCACTCAATACAGTATGCAAACATAATGTTCATGCTATAGTTTAATATTTCAGATGCTCCAGCACCAGGCTACTGCAAAGTGAAGACCTTGGTGTACATTATTTTGTGCTCACTTGTATTCGATGCAACATGTTAAAGAAAGAAGCCCTTATTTAGCAGTCAAAATTCAAAAGAAAAGAAACAATATGTTTCAAGATTTAACAAGCCCAAGAGATTGTCATCAACCGTTACCTTTCACTGGCACCCAGCTGTTGGCAATCCCATCCCCTGCATCATGTTTCTTCGAATACATTTGGTCTACAGCAACTGCAGCACCATTAGAAGCACCTGAAAATGAAAGATTGGCCTTTGTCACACCCCTGCCAAACAAAACCATCATAGATGGAAGACGACAAGTTTGGCATACCAACTACTACTTATTTGGTGGACAATCATATATGCTATACATAACGAAGTCCTGCTGACACATGAGGAATGAAATTACAGCATGTTTCGCAGATATACCTGTGGAAGCATCACTGAACAATAGATTGAGCGAGTGACAGTCTGAGAAGTATTGCTTGGCAACTGAGCTGAAATTTGAAGTGATCTCTAACGACCTAAATTTTGGTGGACGGAGAGGTGATGGAACCGACAGCGAGTAGGGACCATTGACGAAAGAATCAGGATCAGATAATTGGCCTGGGGCCCCAAATAAGTCAACCAGATATTCCCTGTCAAAGGGAAATAACAAAAGTCAGCATATAGCTATCCACCAACCATATCAAAGTAACAGGAAAATAAGGCAAATATTCTATTCAATGCTAGTCCACAATTTTTGTAAACAAGTCGGACTTTGGTTAATTTGTCGCAGTACCTCCCAGCAAGTCAAGTACTGATATCTGAAATGTACATCCAATATTAAACAGATCCTAGTCCATGGATATACTCCCTCTGTTCACAAATATAATATGTTTTGGATATTTCAATATGGACTACATACGGACTGAAATGAGTGAACAAACACACTAAAACGTGTCCATATACATCCGATTCAGAAAAAAGTTGGAACATCTTATATTTGTGAACGGAGGAAGTACCTTTCAAGCCCAAAACGCACGACACAGGAGGAAGCGTCTTCAGCTTTACAGTATTTACAACCCTTGACCAATCTGCATGGTATGTTGACTTTATCTGCTAACATCTGCAAATGTATAAGCTTCAGTAAGTAATGACTTAAGATAGGAGCAATTAAAAGATGTACTCCCTCCGTCTCTTAATATAAGACATTTTTGCAGTTCAAATCATTAAGGGGCAGAGGTAGTACTAACGGAAAAAAAATTCCTATCTAACCAAGCTATGCATTTACTTGTGTGTGTGAACTCTCGATTCTGATGGAAGAGAAACAAAATTCTTGCTGAAATCTGTTGCAGTTGTTGTTGGTAGAAGCAACAGTTACAAGACGAACAAACAGGAAAGTTTCTTAAAAACAGCAAACATACTTTAAAAAGCAGAGAGCGGTGCTTGCAGAGACCAATTGGCAGCTTCCCCAGATGAAGGACAATAGATCCAGCACTTGATTTGATTGCCTCGCTGCTCTCTTTCCAGCGCGGAAGCAAGTTCTCTTCGTTGGAGGTTGTACCCCTTTGTGATTGAAAAACATAAAAGAGATGTTCAACAAACCACACAACTCAGTTCAAATGAAAAGGCTCAGGGATACGATCGCTCACCCCATTCTGGAAGACACTAGTTTGGCTAGCTGATTTATGACATCTTTCATGTCAGAGGAACTGGACAGAAAGCTGGACGCGTAGTTCTCCAGCATACCAAGATCGAAATCAGCTCTCCTGTCGACGAGGACCACCTGGATGGAAGAATCGTCGGGGCGGACAGACTTGAGCGACTCCACGGAGGGTATGCGGTTCTCCTCGTGCACGTCGGTGCACATCGACCACACAAAGGGGTCCATCCCTTGGATCAAGTAAAACCCATCCGGTATCGTGTTGCTGTATGATAACGAGCCGTTTACCTGGGAAGTGAGATGCTGTGTTAAGCTAGAGTAATCACAGTATAAGCAGAATGCAAAACATGATGGACCACTCTAATTCGGCAATAGGGGCGTTTGATAGAGCACACGGCGTTCTAAATTATACTAGTAACAATTATCAACTTTATGCTCAGAGTGCAGAGTGTTGAATAAGGTCACTCTGATGCAGCTGTAGGGTCTACCCTGCGGAGCTAACGGCATCATAGTTACATCCATTGTCAGTACATCATGTAATCCTCACAGGCTCATCATAGCTGCTGGATGTGATGTAATGAGAGAGTGAATTCACTATCATCAAGGTTAATGAGAACCTTTGCATAACACAATAGGTACCCAATTAGGGTTCACTGTAAGAAATGGTTGGCATTAGTTGTGGAACTAGGTGAAGCAATTGAATCCAGCAATCCACCAAAGATGTTGGCTTGGATAAAACTATGGTACCAGCATGATTAGAGATCGTACCCAGAAGCGGTGGGAGAGGGCCTCGGCGGTGGGGGAGGGGGGAGCGAGCGGGAAGGCCCTGCCGCTGCCGCTGCCGCCCCCGCCCCCGCCCCCGCCGCCGCCCATCTTGGACCCCCCGGAGTCGCCGGGGTCGAGGAACCCGGGGTCGGCCGCGCAGGCGGCGTCGGCGCAGAGGCGGAGCGCGAGGGCGAGCTGCAGCTGGTACGTCTCCTCCGCCTGCTGCGCCCAGCTCTTGCAGGGGGAGGGCGTGCCCCCTCCCCCTCCCCCGGCCCCCGCGGCGGCCGCCGGGGGCAGGTGGAACGGGTAGTCGCTGGAGGCCGAGACGGAGCTCCCGGCGCCGTAGCTGCTGCCGCCGCTCGACTGCCGCTGCAGCACGGCCGGGGAGGCCCCGGCCGCCGCCGCGTCGTCGGGGAACTGGGACAGCAGCGAGTAGCTCGTGCGCCGGCCCCCGCCGGCGGCCGGCAGCTCCATGATCCCCTGCGCGGGCCTTGCGCGGCCGGGGTAGGTGAACGAACTGCGGCGCGAATCGATCGATCGGGGGCCGGAGGGGCTCGCCGCCGGTCGGTGCGGGTGACGTGCTCCGTCGCCGTCGCCGTCTACCTTCGACCGAGTGTGTGTGTGTGTGTGTGGCTTTAGCAGAATCCAAGCCTTTAGAGAGCAGCCCTGAAGAAGTCAAGAGTAATTTGACACGATTGTGTAGCTGACATATGGGGCCAGAGGCCACCTTGGGTCAACTACACAAAGTGTCATTTTTTCAACATTTTGGCCCCTCAACTGGTCAGAACCCGGAAAGAAGAGGACAAGATGATCTGATACAGAAGAGCTACGCCCAATCTCATTTTTGCGACGCCGACTTTGTAGACCGAAGACCATGGCGATGCCCGAACCATCCCTCTCGTTGAGACCATGCGGGTGATGACATTTGTGGTGTCAACAAGATTTTACAATGGTGTGGCGAGGAACGGGGGAGAATAAGGGGCCAGGCAAGGTTGTACAGTTAGGTCCCGTTCGGAAGTGATCTGGCTCCGCGCTTCTTCGGAAGCGGGCGAGGAGCTGGCCGAACGCCGCAGCTTCGAGAAGCCCGCTCCCGGAATCCGCTCGGCCCGTAGTGCAAAAACCGGTTACGATCGCCCAGCTCGGAAAACGCGAAGCGGAGTTGATGGAAATTACATGGAATGCCCTCCGGTGCTCTCCTCGCGTTTTCTTCTCGCTATAGGGCACGGCGAAACGTTTTTCTTGCTACAGGGCGCGGCGAAGCGTTTTCTGCTGCCGAACGAACGCTGGCTCCCGCTAGAAGCTAGCTAGCGCTGGCTCGTGGAGAAGCTGTCTCGTTAGGGAATCCAGACCACTTCCGAACGGGCCCTTAATATGCATCGACAACACGGAATTCTTTCCAATGCGATGATATTATGGTATATATAACCCGCGGAGAAAAACTAACTCGAACCAGAAACACATGTTTCAGATCCAACATCAAACACAGGAGTGAAGCACTAGATTGGCTACTTTGGGCGTCAGCTATGGCTTGAAACACTCTACACTAACCAAGATTAGATTTGTTTGGTTGGGTGGTAATCATCATTAGTATCTCCAGATGTCTTTGGGTGGCTTGAAGTTGATGAGGTGGGTTTCCGGCGTCGTCGTCAAATCCTCCTTGCACATCTTGATGGCCTTCTTCGCCTTGCACATCACCAGCCTAGGTCAATGGATATATGGAAGCCTCGTTTTACAATGATCCTTCAACGAAAGCAAGGGAAAGGGGTAAATCAATTGACGATTTCTAGCTTCTAAGATGTTATGGAGAAGTAAAACCAAGTGGCCACTCAAAATTTGCAATGTACGTAGAGTAATAAATCAACGATGGTTCATTCTTTGCTGGAAATTGTGGCTGTATGCTGTGTTTACACTTCACCAAATTAACACATCTATCTATGTTTAAGAAAACACGGTGAAGAACTAGGAATAATACAATGGTATTATTTACCTATTGTTGCCATGACACCATCCTCGTCAAACAACGATCGCATTTATAATTGTCTTTTGTTGGACCGAAGGTGGTAACATATTCCAAGTTTATCAGTGCATGGTGCACAATTTCTAGGCTAGACTAATCGAAAATCACACTCAAATACTGAAACAGTTCTAACATGCAATCGTACGAGAAATGCCATGGAGAACCGTCCAATGCCCCTGATATCCCACCATTCATCAACGATCATTAGTCCTCGTCTATTTTTATACATGTATGCTTTACCGGCGTATAAATGAACCTGTTTTGTTGTAATCCCATCACTAGTAGAAAACAGAGCTTTGGTTCAGGCTGGACCAACCCATTAGTCCCGTTTCAGCCCAGAACCGGAACCCATGGGGGCATTGGTCCCGGTTCGTCTAGCCCCTTTGGTTCCGGTTGGTGGGACGAATCGGGACCAATGGGCCTCGCTCCTGGCCCACCATCATTGGTCCTGGTTGGTGGCTTGAACCAGGACTAAAGGGTGTCCTTTAGTCCCGGTTCCAGCCACGAACCGGGATCAATGATGTGCCTATATATACCCCCTCGCCGGCGAGTAGAGCACTCCACACTGCTTTATTTTTTTGGCCGGCGAGGGGAGGTCTTTGTGGTGCTCTAGCTCACCTCCTATGCACATAAGGTGTTCGATGGAATGCCCGAGCCACACTACTTAAGCTTGCTCCTCTCCAAGCTCGACCTCCAAGCTCCATTTTCCTCAATATTTGTCTAGGTTTAACTGTCCGTCACGTCCCGTCCCCGTCTTCACCGCCGTCGATCGCCCGCACCGATCTTGTCGCCGGCACCACCGTGGTGAGCCTCTTGTTCTTATCTTCTTTCTGAAAGAAAAAAATTTCTTACTTGTATGTTTAGATAGATACTTGTATAATTTTCTTACTTTTATTATTACTTCTTTTATAGTGCGATGGTTTTGGTATCCGCCCCCCGTCGGCCCTCGTCCCGTCTATGATTCGGATGTGGTATATATTATCTTTTATAACTATTTGGTTCATTTATTGTTTATGACAATTATGCCGACCAACGTGACATAGATCTTATTTATCTAGGAGGTATGTGAACCGGAAATTCAACCGACCCTATTATCGAGAGGTTAAATTTAGTTGAAGAAGAAAACAATTACTTGAAGGAAAAAAATAAAAAAAAATGAGGAGGAGAAGATGATATTGGAGTTGCATGTTGCGGATGTCGTCGATGACAACAAGATCAAGATGGATGCAATGCGCTTGAAGATTAGAAAGATTAGAAAATATGCCATTCATACCGAGGCTTGGTATCATTATGCCGTTGGATCAATTGTTACCTTGGTTGCGATTATGATTGCATTTGTTGTTGCATTGAAATATTTTACATAGTTTCAATATATGGTTTAGTTAGATGCTCTAGAGAGCTATATGTTGTTCAATGAGAACTATGTATGTACTTTGGTTTTAGTGTGATGATGAACTTCTATTAATTTGGTCACATATCTATTCATGATGTTCTGTAATGGTTTTTGACACACTTAATTATATATAATGCACGCAGATGAATCGGCAATGGATGTACGGTGACAGACACACCTCCGAGTACATTAAGGGCGTGCATAATTTTCTCGAAGTGGCCGAGGCAAACAAGCAGAATGGTTTTATGTGTTGTCCATGCCCTAAATGTGGGAATACGAAGTCTTACTCTGACTAACCCTTCATACCCACCTGCTTTATAAGGGTTTCATGCCACACTATAATGTTTGGACCAAGCATGGAGAAATAGGGGCTATGATGGAAGATAGCGAAGAAGAAGAGGACGATGACAACTATCTGCCCCCTGAATACAGTGATGCTACAATGGGGGAAGCTGTTGAAGATCAAGAGGAACCAGACGATGTGCCCGATGATGATCTCCACCGGGTCATTATTGATGCAAGGAGACAGTGCGAAAGTCAAAAGGAGAAGCTGAAGTTCGATCGCATGTTAGAGGATCACAAAAAAAGGGTTGTACCCCAATTGCGAAGATGGCAACACAAAGCTCGGTACCGTACTGGAATTGCTGCAATGGAAGGCAGAGAATGGTGTGCCTGACAAAGGATTTGAGAAGCTACTGAAAATATTGAAGAAGAAGCTTCCAAAGGATAACGAATTGCCCGACAGTATGTATGCAACAAAGAAGGTTGTATGCCCTCTAAGATTGGAGGTGCAGAAGATACATGCATGCCCTAATGACTGCATCCTCTACCGCGGTGCATACGAGGATTTGAACGCATGCCCGGTATGCAGTGCATTACGGTATAAGATCAGACGAGATGACCCTGGTGATGTTGACGGCGAGCGCCCCAGGAAGAGGGTTCCTGCCAAGGTGATGTGGTATGCTCCTATAATACCACGGTTGAAATGCCTGTTCAGAAACAAAGAGCATGCTAAGTTGATGCGATGGCATAGAGAGGACCGTAAGAAAGACGGAAAGTTGAGAGCACCCGCTGACGGGTCGCAGTGGAGAAAAATCAAGAGAAAGTACTGGGAGGAGTTTGCAGGTGACGCAAGGAACGTATGGTTTGGTTCAAGCGTGGATGGTATTAATCTTTTTGGGGAGCAGAGCAGTAATCACAACACCTGGTCTGTGACTCTATGTATCTATAACCTTCCTTCTTGGCCGTGCATGAAGCGGAAGTTCATTATGATGCCATTTCTCATCCAAGGCCCTAAGCAACCCTGCAATGACATTGATGTGTACCTAAGGCCATTAGTTGAAGAACTTTTACAGCTGTGGATTGGAAACAGTGTACTCTTGGGAAACGTAGTAATTTCAAAAAAATTCCTACGCACACGCAAGATCATGGTGATGTATAGCAACGAGAGGGGGAGTGTATCTTCATACCCTTGAAGATCGCTAAGCGGAAGCGTTTATCAACGCGGTTGATGTAGTCGTACGTCTTCACGATCCGACCGATCCAAGTACCGAAAGCACGGCACCTCCGAGTTCTGCACACGTTCAGCTCGATGACGTCCTCGCCTTCTTGATCCAAAGAAGACGGGCGAAGTAGTAGATGAGTTCCGCAGACGACGGCGTGGTGGCGGTGTTGGTGAAGAACAATCTCCGCAGGCTTCGCCTAAGCACTACGAAAACTATGACGGAGGATAAACTAGAGGGGACGGGGTTGCGGCACACGGCTTGGTGTTTCTTGATGTGTCCTTGGTGCTAGCCCCGCCTCTATTTATATGTTGAGCCTTGGGGTGAAACTTGGAGTAAAAGCCTCCACAAAGTTGGTTTCACCCAAAGGCAAGAGTCCTTCTCGGACTCAGGCCAAACTTGAGGTTCCGGCGTCTGGACCCGACGCCGGGACCACAGTGTCCGCCTCGACTCATAAAACTTCCTTTGCGCTTTCCAAAAACTTTGTGGGCTTTCCCTTTTGGCCCAAATAACGTGTTCTCGTACCCAAACATTTCGAAACATCCGGAACCCCTTCCGGTGTATTCCGGAACCCTTCCGGAGATCAAACATTGTTATCCCATATATCAAACTTTATCTCCGGACCATTAGGAGTTCCTCGTCATGTCCATGATCTCATCCGGACTCGAACAACATTCGGTTACCAACATGCATAACTCATATAATGCTATATCGTCAACGAAACGTTAAGCGTGCGGACCCTACAGGTTCGAGAACTATGTAGACATGACCTAGAACTATTCTTGGTCAATAACCAATAGTAGAACCTGGATGTTCATATTGGTTCCAACATATTCTACGAAGATCTTTATCGGTCAAACCGCATAACAACATACGTTGTTCCCTTTGTCATCGGTATGTTACTTTCCCGAGATTCGATCGTCGGTATCCAATACCTAGTTCAATATCGTTACCGGCAAGTCTCTTTACTCGTTCCGTAATACATCATTTTATAACTAACTCATTAGTTAAATTGCTTGCAAGGCTTAGGTGATGAGTATTACCGAGAAGGCCCAGAGATACCTCTCCGACAATTGGAGTGACAAAACCTAATCTCGAAATACGACAATTGGAGTGACAATTGGAGTGACAATTGGAGTGACAAAACCCATTCCGTTAGCTTAGCACTTGATCGTTTGGTATGTTACTTGCCCGCGATTCGATCGTCGGTCCGCACGCTTAAAGTTTGGTGACGATCAGTATTATGAGTTTTGTGTTTTGATGTACCGAAGGTAGTTCGGAGTCCCGAATATGATCACGGACATGGCTACATCATTTGATGGAAGTAACAGGCGTATGACGATGCAAAACTCTTCAAACTTGTTTTGGAACGGAGTTTCGGATAAGATGATTCGCTTTTTGGTACGGATTTCAGCAAAGGCCTTCCAAATAGCGATATTCAGAAGGCTCTTGCTAAACTTCGTACCAAAAAGCGAATTATCCTATCCGGGACTCCGTTCCAAGACAATTTTGGAGAGCTTCGTACCGTTATGCGCCTGTTACTTTCAGCAAATGATGAAGCAATGGTTTTCTTGAGATCAGAAAAAAA
This sequence comes from Aegilops speltoides, assembly GCA_021437245.1. Taxonomy (NCBI): domain Eukaryota; kingdom Viridiplantae; phylum Streptophyta; class Magnoliopsida; order Poales; family Poaceae; genus Aegilops; species Aegilops speltoides. The sequence continues at coordinate 24,385 of JAHHZJ010002220.1, forward strand.
TATGGACCATTTTCTGCACATCCAAAATGGCGCCATCTTGTTAAATCCCTTAAAGGTTAAGAGAATCCGAGTGGTCAAGGATCGGAAGTAGCTAGGGTAGGGGGTCAAGGGTCGCCGAGGGGATGAGGGTCGAGGGTCATCGAGGGGTCGAGGGTTGATAACCCACAAGTGTAGGGGATCGCAACAGCTTTCGAGGGTAAAGTATTCAATCCAAATTTATTGATTCGACACAAGGGGAGCCAAAGAATATTCTTGAGTATTAATAGTTGAGTTGTCAATTCAACCACACCTGGATAACTTAGTATCTGCAGCAAAGTATTTAGTAGCAAAAGTGGTATGATAATAAAAGTAACGGCAGCAAAAGTAAAGATAAATGTTTTGGGTTTTGTAGTAGTTGTAACAAAGAGTAACGGAAAAGTAAATAAGCGAAGAACAATATATGAAAAGCTCGTAGGTTATGGATCGCTGATGGATAATTATGCCGGATGCGATTCCTCATGTAATAGCTATAACATAGGGTGACAGTAACTAGCTCCAGTTCATCAATGTAATGTAGGCATGTATTTCAGTAAATAGTCATACGTGCTTATGGAAAAGAACTTGCATGACATCTTTTGTCCTACCCTCCCGTGGCAGCGGGGTCCTAGTGGAAACTAAGGGATATTAAGGCCTCCTTTTAATAGAGAACCGGAACAAAGCATTAGCACATAGTGAATACATGAACTCCTCAAACTACGGTCATCACCGAGAAGTATCCCGATTATTGTCACTTCGGGGTTGTCGGATCATAACACATAATAGGTGACTATAGACTTGCAACATAGATCAAGAACACACATATATTCATGAAAACATAACAGGTTCATATTTGAAATCATGGCACTCGGGCCCTAGTGACAAACATTAAGCATAGCAAAGTCATAGCAACATCAATCTCAGAACATAGTGGATACTAGGGGTCAAACCCTAACAAAACTAACTTGATTACATGGTAAATCTCATCCAACCCATCACCGTCCAACAAGCCTACAATGGAATTACTCACGCATGGCGGTGAGCATCATGAAAGTGGTGATGGAGGATGGTTGATGATGACGACGGCGACGAATCCCCCTCTCCGGAGCCCTAACGGACTCCAGATCAGCCCTCCCGAGAGAGATTAAGGCTTGGCGGCGGCTCCATGTCGTAAAACGCGATGAAACTTTCTCCTTGATTTTTTTTCCCCGAACGTGAATATATGGAGTTGGAGTTGACGTCGGTGGAGGTCTAGGGGGCCCACGAGATAGGAGGCCGCGCCCTAGGGAGGGCGTCCCCTTGTCTCGTGGATAGCCTGTGGGCCCCTTGGTATTGATTCTTTTGCCAAAAATTCTTATTAATTCCAAAAAGTGCCTCTGTGGATTTTCAGGACATTCCGAGAACTTTTCTTTTCTACACATAAAACAACATCATGGCAGTTCTGCTGAAAACAGCGTCAGTCCGGGTTAGTTTCATTCAAATCATGCAAGTTATAGTGCAAAACAAGGGCAAAAGTGTTTGGAAAAGTAGATACGTTGGAGACGTATCAACTCCCCCAAGCTTAGACCTTTGTTTGTCCTCAAGCAATTCAGTTGATAAACTGAAAGTGAAAAAAAATTACAAACTCTGTTTGCTCTTGTTGTTGTAAACATGAAAAGCCAGCATTCAAGTTTCAGCAAATATTATGAACTAGCCATACTAACAATAACACATAGCTCTCACAATTACTCATATCAATAACATAATCAGCTAGCGAGCCATAATAATAAAACTCGGATGACAACACTTTCTCAAAATAATTATAACATGATATAACAAAATGGTATCTTGCTAGCCCTTTCTAAGACCGCAAAACAAAAATGCAGAGCAGCTTTAAAGATCAAGGACTGACTAAATGTTGTAATTCATGGTAAAAGAGATACAGTCAAGTCATACCCAATATAAACCAATAGTAATGAATGCAAATGACAGTGTGCTCTCCAACGGGTGCTTATAATAAGAAGGGTGATGGCTCAACATAAAAGTAAATAGGTAGGCCCTTCGCAGATGGAAGTGGGGATTTGTAGAGGTGCTAGAGCTCGATTTTAAAATAGAGATTGAATAACGTTTTGAGCGGCATACTTTCACTGTCAACGCAACAACTATGAGATAGTTGTATCTTCCATACTAAATGCATTATAGGTAGTTCCCAAACAGAATGGTAAAGGTTTATACTCCCTCAACCACCAACAAGCATCAATCCATGGCTTGCTCGAAACAACGAGTGCCTCCAACATACAACAGCCCTGGGGGAGTTTTGTTTAATTATTTTGATTTGCTTTGATCTTTTTGGATCATGGGACTGGGCATCCCGGTTACTGGCCCTTTCTCATGAATGAGAAGCGGAGTCCACTCCTCGTGAGAATAACCCACCTAGCATGGAAGATATAGGAAGCCCTAGTTGTAACATGAGCTGCTCGAGCATACAAAATAGAATTTCATTTGAAGGTTTAGAGTTTGGCACATACAAATTTACTTGGAACGGCAGGTAAATACTGCATATAGGAAGGTATAGTGGACTCATATGGAATAACTTCGGGGGTTAAGGAGTTTGGATGCACAAGCAGTATTCTCGCTAATGCATGTGAAGGCTAGCAAAAGACCGGAAGCGACCAATCGAGAGAGCGACAACATCGTAAACATGCATTAAAATTAATTCACACCGAATACAAGCATGAGTAGGATATAATCCACCATGAACATAAATATCATGAAGGCTATGTTGATTTGATTCAACTACATGCGTGAACATGTGCCAAGTCGAGTCACTCAATTCATTCAAAGAAGGATACCATCCCATCATATCACATCATAATCATTATAATAGCATGTTGGCACGCAAGATAAACCATTATAACTCATAGCTAATCAAGCATGGCACAAGCAACTATAATCTCTAGATGGCATTGCAAATATGTTTACTTCATAATAGCTGACTCAGGAACAATGAATCATCATATTTACAAAAACAAGAGAGGTCGAGTTCATACCAACTTTTCACATCCCAATAAGTCCATCATAAATCGTCATTATTGCCTTTCACTTGCACGACCGAACGATGTGTATAATAATAAGAGTGCACGTGCATTGGACTAAGCTGGAATCTGCAAGCATTCAACTCAAGAGAGAAGACAGGGTAATATGGGCTCTAAGTTAAATAAACAATCATGCATATGAGAGCCACTAAGCATTTTCAATATAGTCTTCTCGACCCCCAAAAGAAAGAAAATAAATAAAACTATTTACACGGGAAAGCTCCCAACAAGTAAAAGAAGAACTAGAAATCTTTTTGGATTTTCATTTTAATTCTACTACAAGCATGGAAATTAAACTAACTAATTTTTTTGTTTTTTCTTAAGGTTTATCAAACACACAAGAAGAAAACTAGAAAAAGAAATTTAAACTAACATGGATAATACAATGAAAGAGTATGAGCACGGACGACTAGTGTGTGAACATGGATGTAAAGTCGGTGAGAAATACGTACTCCCCCAAGCTTAGACTTTTGGCCTAAGTTGGTTTAATACCAAGGACTGGCACTACTCTCCCCGGTGTAATGGGAGGTATAATCAGGATACCACTGGCTGGTCATGTCCGGATCCCACTGGGCAGATGAGGGTCCAGCTCAGGTTCCGGCTCAGGTTCAGGTTCTGGAGTAAAAGCTTGAGCTCGATGATTGTTCACTGCTTCTGGCGTGACAAGACGATTTTCTGCAAGCAAATCAAACAACAGAGGCGCAGGCAAAATAATAATCTCAATGTGTTTCTTATTAAATCTTAGTTTATACAAGAGCATCTTCTCTTCGTTATCAACTATAAACTTGTGTGCTACCATGCTCTTGTAATCTAAAATGCGAGGACGCAATTTTGTCTCCTCCTCCTCATGCTGCCTAATGCGTATATGAAAATGTTTAGCAAGACGTGCAGCATAGATACCTCCAAAATGGGGCCTTTTGTATGATTCAGGGCTAGCCGTTTAGCAACGACAGCACCCATACTAAAAGTATTATCTCCAAGCAGAGCATGTTGAAGAATGATGATATCAGGAACGCTCAAATTTCCACTATTTCCACGACCAATCAAGCATCTACTAGCAAATATGGCAAAGTAGTGTAAAACAGGAAAGTGTATGCTAGAGACTTTTGCCTCGGAGCCCTTCTTTGGCTCCTCTACAGCTATATTATTAAGAAAGCCACCCACATCTTCACGATGGGGTTCCTCTAATTCTCCCTCATAAGGTATCCTACATACCGCACAAAAATGGCGTAAAGACATTTCTTTGAATTCATCATATAAATGAAATGATACTGTAGGCGGTGACTTCTTAGGATAATAATAAAAGTTTTGCACGAAAGTATTGGTGAGTAAGAGATACTGATCGATTCGGTCGTTGATAAAACCGGTGAGGCCTGCAGTCTCGATTAAAGCATAAAAGTCTTCATGAATTCCACCTTCTTTCAAGAAATCCTCACATGGCCATTCACACGACCGTACTTCCGCTAAGCGAGGAAGATTATACTTGGCTTTTTCCTTCTCTTTGTCTTGTTTTTCCTTAGAGCTTTGGCTAGAAGAGCCCCTTAAAAGTTTCCTTAACATTTTCTGAATTTTTTTGAAATTTTAGTAACTTCAAAATAAAAGTGAATAAAACTAAACAAAATTGATAGCGGCTACTCCTACAAGTGCCTAGAGCCTATATCATGCATTGGAATTGTTTGGGACCTCAAAATTTTAACATGCAAGCTTAAGAACATGGTCACCTATGCAGCAAAAAATTGTAATGAATAAAGCACTAGAATAAAAACTAATTGGACCAATGGAGGAGTCACATACCAAGCAACAATCTCCCAAAGCAGTTTTGTGAATGGAGCTTTGGGCTAAGAGATCGAAAATCGCAGCAAAATGAGCTAGAACTCGTGCTTGAGCTGGATGGGGATTTTTTTGGGTAGAATATGAAGTGTGTGAGTGCTGGCATAAGTGGAGGGGGGCTACCAGGCCCACGAGAGGCAGGCGCGCCCTATAGGGGCGCCCTCCTCTCGTGGGCTGGTGCTTGCCCCTCTGCAGATGGTTTCAAGTGCCTAAAATCCTCAAATATTCCAGAAAAAATCATACTAAATTTGCGGGCATTTGGAGCACTTTTATTTTCAGACTATTTTTAATGCACGGATAATTCAGAAAACAGACGGATAATACTAATTTTGCTTTATTTATTCTAAATAACAGAAAGTAAAAAGAGGGTATAGAAGGTTGTGCCTTCTAGTTTCATCCATCTCGTGATCATCAAAATGAATCCACTAACAAGGTTGATCAAGTCTTGTTAACAAACTCATTCCGAATAACACGGAACCGGAGAAATTTCGAATAACACTAAGTTACCTCAACGGGGATATGAAAATCCCCAACAATAAGAATATCATACTTTTTCTTGAGAGTAGGGAGAGGAAATCCAAAACCTCCAAAAATGATAGTTGGAACTTTTTCAATAGAATTTATGCTATGAACTTGAGATAGTTTCCTCGGAAAGTGTTCCGTATGCTCACTACCATTAACAGGAAAAGTGACATTGCCTTTGTTGCAATCAATAATAGCCCCTGCAGTATTAAGAAAAGGTCTACCAAGGATAATAGACATACTATCGTCCTCGGGAATATCAATAATAACAAAGTCCGTTAAGATAGTGACATTTGCAACCACAACAGGCACATCCTCACAAATACCGACAGGTATAGCAGTTGATTTATCAGCCATTTGCAAGGATATTTCAGTAGGTGTCAACTTATTCAATTCAAGTCTACGATATAAAGAGAGAGGCATAACACTAACACCGGCTCCAAGATCACATAAAGCAGTTCTAACATAATTTCTTTTAATGGAGCATGGTATAGTTGGAACACCCAGATCTCTAGGTTTCTTTGGTATTCCACCCTTAAAAGTATAATTAGCTAGCATGGTGGAAATTTCAGCTTCCGGTATCTTTCTTTTATTTGTAATGATATCCTTCATGTACTTAGCATAAGGATTTACTTTCAGCATATCAGTTAAGCGCATACGTAAGAAAATAGGTCTAATCATTTCAGCAAAGCGCTCAAAATCCTCATAATCCTTTGTCTTGGATGGTTTAGGAGGAAAGGGCATGGGTTTCTGAACCCATTGTTCTCTTTCTTTACCGTGCTTCCTAGCAACAAAATCTCTCTTATCATAACGTTGATTCTTTGATTGTGGGTTATCAAGATCAACAGAAGGTTCAATCTCTACATCATTGTTTTTGCTAGGTTGAGCATCAACATTAACATTGTCATTAACATTATCACTAGGTTCATGTTCATCACCTGATTGTGTTTCAGCATCATAAATAGAAATATCATTGGGATTCTCGTGTGTGTACATGAGGTTCACTAGAAGCATGCAAAGTCCTATCGTTTTCTTCTTCTTCTTTTTAGAAGAACTAGGTGCCTCTAAATTATTTCTCCGAGAATCTTGCTCGATTCTCTTAGGGTGGCCTTTAGGATACAAAGGTTCTGAGTCATTCTACCAGTTCTAGTAGCCACTCTAACAAAGAAAGTCATTTTATTATTTAATTCATCAAGCAAATCATTTTGAGCTTTAAGTACTTGCTCAGCTTGGGTAGCAACCATAGAAGCATATTTGCTAACGCGGTGAAGTTCATCTTTAACTCTAGCCAGATTATCGCCTATGCGTCCTATCGCGAAAGCATTGTTCTTTAACTCTCTACCAACATAAGCATTAAAACTTTCTTGTCTAGCCATAAAGTCATCAAATTCATTTAAGCATGGGCTATGAAATTTAGTAGAGGAGATTTCAACTTTATCATATCTATATAGAGAATTTACCTTTACTACCTGTGTCGGGTTATCAAGACAATATGGTTCTTCAGGCGGTATATTAAGACCATGTATTTCTTCAATAGGAGGTAAATTCTTAACATCTTCAGCTTCAATACCTTTTTCTTTCATTAATTTCTTTGCCTCTTGCATATCTTCAGGACTGAGAAATAAAACACCTCTCTTCTTTGGAGTGGGTTTAGGAATAGGCTCAGGAGTTGGCTCAATTGGTTCAGGAATTACTTCAGGAACTGGCTCGGGAAGAGTCCAATTATTTTCATTAGTCAACATATTATTCAATAATATTTCAGCTTCGTCGACGGTTCTTTCCCTGAAAACACAACCAACACAACTATCCAAGTAGTCCTTGGAAGCATCGGTTAGTCCATTATAAAAGATATCAAATATTTCATTTTTCTTAAGAGGATGATCAGGCAAAGCATTAAGTAACCGGAGAAACCTCCCCAAGCTTGTGGGAGACTCTCTTCTTTGATTTGCACAAAAATATATATTACCCGCAAGGCAGCTTGTTTCTTATGAGTAGGGAAATATTTAGCAGAGAAGTAATAAATCATATCCTGGGGACTACGCACACAACCAGGAGCAAGAGAATTATACCAAGTCTTAGCATCACCCTTTAATGAGAACGGAAATATCTTAAGAATATATAAATAGCGAGACTTCTCATCATTAGTAAACAGGGTGGCTATATCATTCAACTTGGTAAGATGTGCCACAACAGTTTCAGATTCAAGGCCACAAAAAGGATCAGATTCAACTAAAGTAATAATATCAGGATCAACAGAGAATTCATAATCCTTATCAGTAACACAGATAGGTGAAGTAGCAAAAGTAGGATCGAGTTTCATTCTAGCATTAAGAGACTGCTGCTTCCATTTAGCTAATAATTTCTTAAGATCATATCTATTGCAAGCAAAGATTTCCCTAGCAGCTTCTTCATTCATAACACAACCCTTAGGAACAACAGGCAATACATAATCATTGGGAGAACCTTCATCATCGCTATCATGAATAATAGGTTCTTCAGTATTTTCATTGCCCCTAACTCTAGCAAGTTGTTCATCAAGAAATGGACCTAATGGCAAAGTAGTATCAAGCACAGAAGTAGTTTCATCATGCATAGCAGAAGTGGCATCATCAATAACATGCGACATATCAAAATTCATAGCAGTAGCAGGTTTAGGTGTAGCAAGCATACTGATAACAGAAGAAGAATCTAGTGCAAGGCTAGATGGCAGTTCCTTACCTCCCCTCGTAGTTGAGGGCAAAATAGTAGTTCGATCGTCTTTCAAGTTCTTCATAGTGATCAACAAATATAAATCCCAAGTGACTCAGAGAATAGAGCTATGCTCCCGCAACAATGGCCTTGTAAATTAGTCTTGATAACCCACAAGTGTATGGGATCGCAACAACTTTCGAGGGTAAAGTATTCAACCCAAATTTATTGATTCGACACAAGGGGAGCCAAAGAATATTATTGAGTATTAGCAGTTGAGTTGTCAATTCAACCACACCTGGATAACTTAGTATCTGCAGCAAAGTATTTAGTAGCAAAAGTGGTATGATAATAAAAAGCAACGGTAGCAAAAGTAAAGATAAATGTTTTGGGGTTTTTGTAGTAGTTGTAACAGTAGCAACGGAAAAGTAAATAAGCGAAGAACAATATATGAAAAGCTCGTAGGCAATGGATCAATGATGGGTAATTATGCGGATGCGATTCCTCATGTAATAGCTATAACATAGGGTGACATGAACTAGCTCCAGTTCATCAATGTAATGTAGGCATGTATTAGTAAATAGTCATACGTGCTTATGGAAAAGAACTTGCATGACATCTTTTGTCCTACCCTCCCGTGGCAGCGGGTCCTAGTGAAAACTAAGGGATATTAAGGCCTCCTTTTAATAGAGAACCGAACAAAGCATTAGCACATAGTGAATACATGAACTCCTCAAACTACGGTCACCGAGAAGTATCCCGATTATTGTCACTTCGGGGTTGTCGTATCATAACACATAATAGGTGACTATAGACTTGCAAGATAGGATCAAGAACACACATATATTCATGAAAACATAATAGGTTCAGATCTGAAATCATGGCACTCGGGCCCTAGTGACAAGCATTAAGCATAGCAAAGTCATAGCAACATCAATCTCAGAACATAGTGGATACTAGGGATCAAACCCTAACAAAACTAACTTGATTACATGGTAAATCTCATCCAACCCATCACCGTCCAACAAGCCTACGATGGAATTACTCACGCACGGCGGTGAGCATCATGAAATTGGTGATGGAGGATGGTTGATGATGACGACGGCGACGAATCCCCCTCTCCGGAGCCCCGAACGGACTCCAGATCAGCCCTCCTGAGAGAGATTAGGGCTTGGCGGCGGCTCCGTGTCGTAAAACGCGATGAAACTTTCTTCTTGTTTTTTTCTCCCCGAACGTGAATATATGGAGTTGGAGTTGACGTCGGTGGAGGTCTAGGGGGCCCACGAGATAGGAGGCCGCGCCCTAGGGGGTGCACCCCCTGTCTCGTGGACAGCCTGTGGGCCCCCTGGTATTGATTCTTTCGCCAAAAATTCTTATCAATTCCAAAAAGTGCCTCCGTGGATTTCCAGGACATTCCGAGAACTTTTCTTTTCTACACATAAAACAACATCATGGCAGTTCTGCTGAAAACAACGTCAGTCCGGGTTAGTTTTATTCAAATCATGCAAGTTAGAGTCCAAAACAAGGGCAAAAGTGTTTGGAAAAGTAGATACGTTGGAGACGTATCAAGGGTCGAGGGTCTCTGTTTAACAAGAATGCCCCCATTATGGATGTGCACAAGTTGATCCATTTTTTTTCCTGATCTTATCCATGGCTACATCATTTGCTGGAAGTAACAGGTGTATGACGCTACGAAACACTTCAATATTATTTTGGAACGGAGTTCCGGATAGGATGATTCGATTTTTGGTACAGATTTCAGCAAAGGCCTTCCAAATAGCGATATTTAGAAGGCTCTTGCTGAACTTCGTACCAAAAATCGAATTATCCTATCCGGGACTCTGTTCCAAAACAATTTTGGCGAGCTTCGTACTGTTATGTGCCTGTTACTTTCGGCAAATGATGAAGCAATGGTTTTCTTGAGATCAGGAAAAATATGGACCATTTTCTGCACATCCAGAATGGCACCATCTTGTTAAACCTCTTAAAGGTAAAGAGAATCCGAGCGGTCGAGGATCGGAACTAGCTAGGGTAGGGGGTCAAGGGTCGCGAGGGGATAAGGGTCGAGGGTCGGGGATCGCCGAGGGGTCGACAGGGGGACGTCGATCAACCCCCTCTCGCTCGACCAACTCTCGAGGACACCCAAACCATAGAAAAAATTTTTGTCGATCTCGTACCCCCTCCCGCCCCTACCTGACAAACTCTATCGAGATTTATAAGAGATTTATCAAGAATGCCCCCATTATGGATGTGCATAATTAAGTTGATCCCTATTTTTTCCTGATTTCATCTACCATTCTATATGTGCACGTTCTCTTATGTCAAAGTATTGAATCCTTTGACACTAGACAACGTGACATATAGAAGGGTAGATGAGACCAGGAAAAAATAGGAACCATTTTTTTTGCACATCCAGAATGGCGCCATCTTGTTAAATCCCTTAAAGGTTAAGAGAATCCGAGCGGTCGAGGATCGGAACTAGCTAGGGTAGGGGGTCAAGGGTCGCCGAGGGGATGAGGGTTGAGGGTCGTCGCCGAGGTGTCAAGGGTCGAGGATCGCCGAGGGTCTATGTTTGCCACTATTAATATATCCATCTCTCATGTTTGTATATTAATTGCCATGTTGTAATATTTGCAGAAACTATGGATCAACAAAGAGACTTCGAACAAGAAGAGTTATTGGGGGACATAATCGGCGATGGAGGTGATGTCTTTTCGATATTTCTCAATGAAACCGATGGTCTGGAAGGAGAGGAAGCAGGCTACGGTGATCAAACAATGGAGGAGGAAAGTCATGATCATGATGGTGCTGCATCATCTCCCGCAGATATGGTTTGATGACGTTCTCAAAGAACTTGTCCTTGGAGGAGCTTGAAGCGGCCATGGTGGATTAGATCTGACAGAAAACATGGACATGCTTAATTTGTTTTTGAGGAGCCTAGCACACACCCGGCCCATGTCAAACGTTCACCCCAGCCGACTAACCTGTCAACTACCAAAATGTGGACATGCTAATTTCTGCTTGGTATTCCAACGGGCATAGACGAACAATAAATTTATATATTGCATTATCGTAACATCCAAAAAAATATTAATTTCGGAAATGGTAGGGATGTGTGTGACTATTTATATTAGTTTATGCTTTGGTGGAACGGTGAAGAATTAGTTCATCCACTTTGCACAATGAGTATTCTCCGTTACACATTTTAAGACCTTTGACGTGAATTCTTCGTGCTAATTACATATATTGCTTGTGCAGGTTGAGTATAAGTTGAGGAAGGTTTTTTTAGTTATACTTGTTCAAATCTCATGGGAATGAAGCTAAAGACAATATTCTTAATATGTGTGAGAATTTCTTAAGCGCATCAGATGGATCTTAATTTGTAACTGGTTTTAGTTAGATAATCTCTTTATATGTATACGTCATCAGATTGCCTTTTTTGTTATCAATTTCCATTGCATGTGAAGTTGACTTTAATTTTTAGCCGATTATGCCTGTGCTATCTATTCTCCTCACATGAAATTTAACATGTATTATGTTTATATAATTTTAGCAATATATTCAAAAGCCTGTGGCAACGCACAAGCACTCTACTGGTTAGGAGTAGGGATCATGTTTCAAGACTCGGAGACGCACTTCTTTGTTTTACATAATTTTGCACCCCTATTATAGGCTACTCGTGTAATAAGGTTATTCACTGCCACGTGCGATTGTTAGACCATTGGTTTTGCGAACATAGTCATGTTATTTACTTATGTGTGTGATTGCCATCTCCCAGCTTGTTGACCGTGAATTAAGATAATTGTTTTTTGCTAAAATTTCTATTGGTGCTAGTATAATACGCATATTGTTTGGTTTCGCCTTGTATGTAATAATATGGTTTGAGTTATCCGAAATTAAATATTTAATACATGGCCGATCACTGATCACTGTCCATGGACACGCCTGATGACGTCCGTGGACGTTTGAGGGGTCCGTCTGCAGAGGCACAAATTTAGTAGAAAGAGAAAAATAGCGTCGATGACCGGTGGGGCCCAAACTCAGAAGCCGACGTGGCGGTCAAACCCTTGACTGGCCGGACCGGACGCCATCTGGTCTGCTGCGGCTGCCGTCGTCGACCTGTAGCGTACCGCAGCTGCGCCCGTGCCCGCCTTAAATGCCCCGACCTGCCGACCGCGACCCGCCCCGGCCGGAGCGGCCCGGCATCCATCCGTCCATCCACCGGTAGCTGCATGCATGCACGCACGCGCGCACGCCGTCCCCGATGGAGCTAGCTGCTCTGTTCATTAATGGCGGCCGGCCGATCGAGGCAGAGTAGATCAGTGGCGTAAAGCGCTCCCTGCCAAGCACAACGCCTCCGTGAGCGCGAGCGTGAGACCGCCAGCCTCGTGAGCCGAGCTGCCTGCTCCCCGCAGTAATGGCGGCCGAGGTAGGCCGGCCGGCCGGCCGGCAGTCAACCGCAATCGGTGATGCAGGCAGGCTGCCCGACCTCTCTCCCGGCCAAACACACTAAATCTACGCCATTTGGAAGCTGCTTAGCGTTAGCGGTGATGCCGATGGTGATCTCCTTGTCGATCTGGTAAAAAAATGTGTGAGGTCGTTGTTGATTTGATTGGCTCGTGGATTCCTAAGTCAAATCGCCATATGATATGAGGAACTATCAACGTCGGGAAAGGGACGTCGGGCGGACAAAAAACGGTGACTTTGCTTTGTTTGTACGATCGACGGAGGGAGAATCACGGCGACCGGCCGGAGTACATACATATAGTAACAATGGGACGGAAGAATCTCTCGGGCGGGGCGGTCACCGGCGGTAGCACTGCATGTGGAGGAAGAAGCCGGCGGGGGGCTGGCCCTTGCTGGCCAGCTCCTCGTCCATCCACACGCGGCCGCCGTCCGCCGGCCCGGGCCCGCGCGCCTTCACCATGAACTGCGCCGCGCCGACGCCCCCGGCGAACCACCAGTCGTGCACGTCCCACATCACCTCCACCACGGCGCCGTCGCCCAGCACGGCCGTGCGGTTGCCGCGGAAGTTCCACCCCACGCGCCGCGCCTCCACTATGCTCTTCCCGTCCACGCTCACCGCCACCTCCCCGTCGCCGTGCTCGCCCCTCGACGCCGCGCCCCGCCGGTCCCCGCGGCAGCGCACCGTCACCTCGTGCTCCGCCCCGCCGTCCCGGAACCGGCACCGCGTGCTGTGCGCCACCGACGCCTCCGCGGACGACGCGGACGGCGCGCGGAGCTGCTCGCGCCGGCTCACCAGGGCCGCGAAGGGGCGTGGTTGCGCGGCGCCGAAGCGGCGGGACAGCTCCTCCCGCGCGGCCCCGCGGCCGAGGAGCAGCGCCAGCTCCGCGTCGGCCACCACGGCCAGGTGGTACTCCCCGCCGCAGGGCTCCGGCGAGGCCGCCGCGTACTTGGCCTCCGACGTGTCCCAGTGCACGGCCACCGCGGTGCCGCCCTCCGTGACGAACGACCGGCTCCCGCGCCTCTTCTGCATCAGGTGCATGACCCGCTGCTGCGCCTGCGCGGTCCCCGTGCCCGCGGGCTTCACCGCCGACCTCCGCGGCGTTGCGGACGACGGGGGGAGCGTCGGCTTCGAGTTGGTAGAGGCCTCGGCCTGGACTTCCTCGACGGCGACGGATATCCCGGTGGCCCCGGCGGCAGCGGCGTCGGCGACGGAGCTGGTGACCACGGAGCGGCGGGTCCAGGTGACGGTGACGAGCAGCTCCTTGCCCGACGCCAGCGCGAGCCGGTAGACGCAGGCGGTGGCGGCCTGGAGCGAGCGCTCGAGGCGGTCGGCGGAGGAGCCCGGCTCGGCGACGGCGAGGGTGGTGACTGCGCCGTCGCGGAAGCAGGAGAAGTCCTTCCGCATCGTCGGTCGGAGCCTAGCACTCGCAGACGGCAAGAAGAGGGCGAATGCGTAGGTAGGTGGGAGAAAATCTCACGACCGTCAACCGTCGTCGTCTACATAGGATAGGAGAGTAGTACGCGTGGTGTACTATAAAGGGGGGAGGGAAGGAAAGCTGCCGGCGGCAATTTATGAGCACGAGCGGCCGGCCGGCGGAAGACGACGACGGTCCGATGTTTATTGATTAGCGGCAGCGAGCGAACGAGGGAGGGAATTTCCATGACATTAACGTAGTGTGGTACGTACTCCTCCATGATGTCTCAACGTCAAGGGACTGCTGCACATGTCATGGCTAGTACTCCTTCTGTAAACAAATATAAGCGCACATTACTATAGTGATGTAAACACTCTTATACAGTACTACCTCTCTCTCAGTTTACAGGCCGTGCGCGTACCCCTAAGTCGTCAATTTGACCAACCTAACACAAGTCATATATTACAAAAAATATACCAACATAAACTTTGAAGTTTCTACTTTCAAAAGGTACAATTTTTGTGTTATATAGTTTAACTTAGGGTGATAAAATTGGCATCCTAGGTATACGCGCAGGACTTGTAAACTGAAACGGAGGTAGTATTTGTTTAGGGAGGGAGTACTCCTAAACTACTCCCTAGTTTCTAAAAGAAGTGTGTGTCCATGTTTGCCCTATAGCCTATTTTTAATTTTAAACGTGGTATTGTATAATTTGTATTCTTAGAAAAAGAAAAAGGTAGGGAGACTACTCCCTCTCGCATTCATGGCCTTCCAATTGTGGCGCACTGGCTGATTGGCTCAACTCCGGCTATAAAACCCGGCGCCGCCTTCCTAAAACCTTAGCCGACATCGCCGTGCATCCATTTTGGTCACTGTCACCCCTGATTCGGGTATATACCCTACCATCGATTCGGGCCGCCGCCACCGCCTTTCTCGAGCTTGAAGTCACGACCGCCGGTCAAGCTGTACCACCCCCCGAGCCAAACACCACCTCTCGCAGATCGCCACGATCGCTCCACGCATTGACCGTGACCGGCCTTCCCCCGTCTTCTTTGACTTCAGCACCGCGTCTCCCTGAGTCGCTCTCGCTGCGTCTTCCCTGACACTACCGTCACCCCGAGTTCCGTTCGCGGTTGCAGCTTTGAGCCCCAACGCCGTCCACCCGAGCTCTGCGGCCGATATAGCAACCGTCGTCGCCACCGAAGTACCACGACGTCTGCTACCAGCCGTGTGGCTAGTTTGTGGCAGAGGTCGTTGGCCACGTGTATCAAGGCACATCTACCACAAGGAGGAGGTGGTGCACGCCTAAGTTGTGGCTGTGTGCCGCTTTTGTGGGCGCGAGTGAGGCTTAACTTCCCCACCGCCGATGTGGCCACAGTCGATCTCGCTCCTAACATCATTTGGATCGCCTCTTGGGATGAGGAGAAAGTGCACCAGAAGGCTGATGCACTGCTCGTGGCCAAGCGCACCGATGTCGAGTTGCTCGCAAGCTCCTCGAGGAGGACCCGGAGCTTCTTGCAAAGCACCAAGCCCTCTTTGTAGTCCATGGTGGAATGGTGCATGATCGAATGTGAGCGTGAGCGACTCGCCTGCCTCCAATCTGAGAATGAGGAGATGGGAACTCGACGACGAGGACAACATGTTGCGGAGTCAGCCTTCCTGTGCGCGCACGAGAGGGGGGGGATCCCCATCTGACTCGAACTTCCGAAAGTACCTTAAGGGCAACAACAACTAGATTTCGGCACCTAGTTCAATGTTGATGTGGTAGCCAAAGGACAATTTAATTATGCTATGTCTGATGTTAATGTGGCACCGTTGTCGA
This sequence comes from Aegilops speltoides, assembly GCA_021437245.1. Lineage (NCBI taxonomy): Eukaryota > Viridiplantae > Streptophyta > Magnoliopsida > Poales > Poaceae > Aegilops > Aegilops speltoides. Next base: position 40,218 of record JAHHZJ010002220.1, read on the forward strand.
ATTATGCAATGAACTTGTTTAAATTTGTGGATGAAAATTTGTAGGGATTAAGTTATAGGAAATCCGCTAGACGAAGAGAAGTTTATATCCTAAAAAGTACTCCGTCCGTCCCAGAATGATTTTATATTTTGCGACGAATGGAGTAGTTTTTACTCCCTCCGTCCCAAAATTCTTGTCTTATATTTGTCTAGATACGGATGTATCTAATACTAAAACGTGACTTGATACATCCGTATTTAGACAAATCTAAGACAAGATTTTTGGGACGGAGGGAGTACTAAGATAAGGGATATACCTTTTTGAGATTTCAGGATAGGGGGCCTGCTAGATATGGTGTTCGTTTGTACGTAGTTAGTTGGTTAGTTAGTATTACTAATACAGTAATGAATTGGCATGCGGCGGCTTTGATTTGATTTGATTGGCCTAACCGAATTGAATGGTGGACGGCTGTGGCTGCTAATGCTGCTCTGAATTCTTCTAAATACAGGGTAAGTTCTCGTTTGGATAAGTGACACGGATGATATGATGGTGATAGTAATTAGTCTCGGGCCTGCCCGTGTGTGAGACTGATCGATGGACTCGGTCCGTCAGTCAGACGGTCTCAGCTAGCGTTGTCGCGAGCTCTGTTACGTGCGGACGCACCAGACTTTCTGTGACCGGAGACGGAGACCAGACCGGCTGCTTCTTCTTCTTCCTCTGCGATTTGGGAATTCTGTCAAAGTTTTCCATATGCATGCATGAGACTGCGGTCCTCTAACCAACTTAAGCCGGCTGACTTTTAAGTACTCCCTGGGTTCGAAAATACTTGTCGAAGAAATGAATGTATCTGGATGTATTTCAATTCTAGATACTACTACATTCATTTTCATCCATTTATGCGACAAGTAATTCCGGACAGCGGGAGTACATGACATGGTACCATGACACTGTACCATAATAAATTTGATCCTTAGAGTATCTTCAGCGACAATAGGTTAATTTTGTCTCATATATATACTACCTCCGTCTCAGTTTACAAGTCTTGCGCGTATACTTAGGTTGTCAATTTTATCACCCTAATATAAACTATATAACACAAAAATTATACCTTTTGAAAGTAGAAACTCTAAAGTTTATGTTGGTATATTTTTTGTAATATATGACTTGTATTAGGTTGGTCAAATTGACGACCTAGGGGTACGCGCACGCCCTGTAAACTGAGAGAGAGGTAGTACTCCGGACGTGTCCGTGATGGACAGGAAACGGTCAACCTGTTTGTCTGCTCGGACATGGATGCGCCCATTTCCTCTGTCCCATTTGCCCGGCTAATCTTTTTTATTCTTTCCTTTTGTTTAACTGAATTTGTTCAAAACTAGAATGATATGGATTGAACCTAGAAATAAGTAGTTCAAACTAGGAAGTGCATAATTCAAATATAAGTATTACTTGAAGTACGCTGTTCAAACACAAAACTCAAACAACATCACAAGTCTAATGATTTCAATGGTGAATCCACGTGTTTTCACATGATCATTGAGTGGTTGTACATGCACCCATTGATCTTGAAATTGTGGATGCATACTTCATCCACAGACAAAGGCATCCCAACCTCTCCTCCCTCTCTCCCGTGACCGCGGCGCCCCCACGGCCGTTCGGCCGCGCCCATTCTCCTCCCCCGCCCTCTTCCTCCCTGCCGCCGTCGCCGACGGCCGCTGCGGGCCTAGCCCGGGCGACGTTGGTGGCGGCGGCCCCTTGGCCTTTCCCCTCTCGGGTGTCCTATTTTTCTGCTAAACCTTAAAATTGACAAAAAGGTTAAAATTTGTAGTCTACTATTCATCCCCCTTTAGTCGACCGTATCGATCCTTTCACTAACTAATGATGGTACCGTAGCTTCCTCTGGTACCTTTGTTGATGTCTCCTGTAACTTGCTTTGAGTTAGAAGCAATAACAAATTGCTGAAGATGGAGATCTTCCGCAAGGCAAGCGCCTCCCGTCATGCAATGGCCTCCAAGGTTGCTAGATCATGCACTCCACCTATGACCAGTGCGGAGTTGCCCAAGAAATTCCCGTCCTTGTCTCGGCAAACCACTGCCGCCGGTCCTCCCCTTCTTGGTTGTACACCAGCATCAACATGGATTTTCGCATAACCACTCATGGTGCCTTTGGTCACATATGTGTGACTTTACATGGGATGAACGTGCCCTTGTCAGTGTCCGACCGATTTTCATTGATTATATCGAGCTGAAGAGGAGCGCCCCTCAGTGTTCCTTGGCGTTCGGAATTTTTACTGTTCTGTTTCTTCCTCATGCTCCTCCTTCTACCCTCCAGCTTCAATCTTGCTTCCAAAGGGAGTTCATTCAGTGACATGATGTCAATATCTGGAAGGAGGGTTGACATAAGAATAGTGAATCCTAAGCATCATGTCATGTTTGAAAATTACTCCAAATGCTTTGCTCCTTCCTCCCGAGTCTGGTACGATGCTAAAAGTCGGTATTTGTAAAACTCATTTTGATACACACAAATAGACTCTTTTCACTCATTTTCAAACCAAATCTAGTAGTAGTAAAGTTCACTGGACTGACAACATGAGAGCCGGTGCAAATTCAACTACTGATACACATTAACATCAGGAAGCTGTTTTGATACCAAAAAGTCAGGATCGCTGGTGTTCATAGCTTCCATGACAGCCTGAGAATGACGTGCCTTCTTGATAGAAGAAAATGGAAGCATACAAGTTGAGCAAGTACCTTATAGAAGTAAAACCATGTTATAATTCGAAAAGCAGACTTATTTCCTTGTGCCTTGACGAGGTAAACATGCATTACTACATAGAAAGTTTGTATAAACTCACCAAAACAACTACCGTTTTACAACTGCGAAGCTACTTCCTAATTTTGAATCAATCTGCCCAAAGAACTCTCGTCGCTTCACAATAAAGACTATGACTTTGTTATAGTTCAATGTTTGCACCTCCGGGTGTAGAGTCTGGGGATTCGTTGCTATGCTAATTTTTAAGACCTTTCGGAAAAGAAACTGAAATCTAGTAATCTAGCATATCTGTTTGGTCTTATTACACAAGCTGCATGAACTTCTGATTATGTTTTACCGTCTATAATACATGCATATATGCACAAACGTCACAACTGAGAGTTCTCTACCTGTAACTCCAACACAAAAGGTATTAATCTGACTCCTTATTGGCTTTTGGAATGTGTACCTGTTTCAATCACAATTGCTGTGTTATCATTGGTTATCCCCTTATCCTAGTCTGCCTAAACTTCAGTGTGATTTCTGAGGCCTATTCAGTTGACTGTTTTTCTTCTATTCCACAGTATAGAACTTCTGATTCCAAATCCAGTTTCCAATGGTATTGTGTGCTGCGCCACCTAGGTTGTAATGGTTTCACCTTTCGTCTTTCATGTTAGTGGCCAATGAATTGATCAGTCTTCCCTTACAAATCATTGGAAGTTATGATCTAAAACAGTTGAGAAAAGTTAAGTGAAGGTGCAGCGACGGCAAGAGGTACCTCTTACTTTATCTAACAACAGACTCAGTCCATCCATATAACAGTGTGTAGGCCCTATGACCTCTAGACTAAGCAGATCACGACGAACAAAATACTAGAGGTCTCAAGAAACGTCGGCTCAAACAATTGTCCATAAAAAAAATACTATAGTTCAACAAAAATCAGGATGCATGACTGTGTGTGCAGATACATTCACAATGGCACATTAGAGCAACTCCAATGGGGCAACCCATTTCGTCCGCCGCCGTCCGTTTGGATCGGCGCGGACAGAAAAGTCGGCCCAATGCGCCGACCCAAACGGACGTGCGTCCGCTTTTGTTCGCCTGCCGACCCATTCCCAGCCATTTTTGAGCCGGATTTGCATCGGCGCGGACACAAGACGGACGCGCGCGCTCGCCCGCTCTCCTCCTTGGGCCCGCTGGTCTGTGACGCATACGCTCCACCGCCTGCTTCGTCGCCGCGCCGGCCTTTTTTTCAATGAAAAAGGATACATAGATGGTTCTTGCGTACACAGATAAAAGAAAAGATCAACTACTCGTCGGTTTCCTACTCCGACTCGGTAATGTCCTCCTCCGACGTCTGAATATAGGCGTCAGTAGCCTGCTCATCCTTGAAGTCTCACCCTGATGTTTCTCGCAGCTTCAACCTCAATTGAGAGGCCTGCTTCCGCGCACGCTTGTCCTCCCGATAGGCGGCTCGCTCCGTCCTCCTCGCCTCCCTCTCCGTACTCCTTTGCTCGTAGAACTGACGCTCGTCAACGATGTCGTGCGGAAAGCGTTCGTGCCACACCACCAAGGCTTCCACGTCCATCTCGGCGATGGCGAGGCGACGCTGCCGCCTCCGATGGACGCGACGATCCTCATCGGTGAAAAACCGCGGGAGAGGCGACAGATCCTGCGCCCGCTGGCTCGACACGTCGGGAAAATTCATCTCCCGACTAGGCCGCTGGAGGCGCCACGCCGCCGCGTCGTACGCGTGGGCTACCTGCTCTGCGGTGTCGAAGGTGCCGAGGATGAGGCGTTTCTCGCCAAATAAGATCTCGGCGGAGGGGCACTCGCGGACTCCGCGAAAATACGAAGCGCCGAGGCGGCGCATCGACATGGTGGCGCAGACGAGTGGGTGGCGGACTGAGTGTGGAGGGAGCGCCGTCTTATAACGAGCGCCGGCGAACCTTTCCTGCGCTCCGATTTTTCTCCACGCGCGCGAACCTTTTCCGCGCGCTGAAGCGTCAAAACCAGGGCGACGACATGGCCGCTGACATGATCTAAAAGCGCGCGGTCATGAAATGGGTCGGCGCGTTGAACGCATTGCCGACCCAAATCTAAAAGAGGACGGACGCCCGGCGGGCGGCCGACCCAAACGGACAAAAAACGGACAAAAGCGCCGTCCGTTTGGGTCGGCCCGTTGGAGTTGCTCTTATGTTTCCTCGTGGATGAAACAACCACTCTTTACCGTGGATATTCCTAAATTTTATATGCGCATGTTCTCGTCACTCGGAAGTTTGAAAGAATTGCCATAGTTGTGGAATCCTTATTCGATCCTTCCACATGTCCTGTAAACTTCTCTCAATACCCTATACTTTTTTGACAAAATAAAAATAAAATTAAGCACCCGCGCTCACTAGTGAAGCTCCAAGCCAGTGCAGCAAAATGCCAGCAATATTTATTTTTATTTACCGCAGATGTGCATTTACATATTGCTCTAAAAAACAAAGTGAATCAAAAATGTTCTCCCACCATTCCCAAATATAAGTCTTTCTAGAGACTCCACCAAGTGACTACATACGGAGCAAAATGAATGAATCTACACTCTAAAATATGTCTACATACATCCGTATGTTGTATTTCATTTGAAATGTCTAAAAAGACTTATATTTAGGAATGAAGGGAGTATTTTATAATTTGCAAATCTCCCCGTTTTCAGTTTGAAGTAATTTTTTCAATGTGTAGTAATTTTTTTGTCAATGTGTAACAAAAATGTTCATAGTACATTAAAAAATGTTCAACATATATAATAAAAGAGTTCAGTGTATATGAAAAAAGTTCACCATGTATTTAGAAATTTTAAAAGTGTACTAAAAATATTCGATGTATACAAATGTTCAGGGATTTTGGAAAAGGTTCATGAATTTTAAAATCATAATAAAATAAAAAGGAAACAAACAAAAAACTGTGAGGGAAAAATAAAAAAAGGGAAATGAAAAAGAAATAAAAAAAAGAAAGGGGAAATGAACAAAATATATAAAGAAAAGGAAAAAAAATAAAGGCAGCTTAAATAGAAATGGAAGAAAAAACAAGTAATTCCCCCAAAAGGGAAGAAAACCCAAACAGGAAGCTACAGAAAACCAGAAACAAATAGCGGACGAACTCTTGCTAGCGACATGAGAGAAATGGAAGTGAGCCTGGAGCAGAATGATAAGAGAGGGTGCATGTTTGTTCTAAAGTAAATCCCAATTGTTTTGAAAAACAATCGCTAATTTATAATGTTATTGCAAATTTATTAAAATGATTATTTTTGTAGTACTTATGTATTTCTTAACGACAAAGCTAAATACCTGCCGACAGTTCGTTAGCGACAGACACGTACGATTCGTGCGCCTCGTTCGATTCCCGTCGCGCGGTCGTGAGAAAAAAAAGGGAAGAAAGGGCGACCAGAACAGGATTCGAACCCCCAACCTCATGTAGGTGCACCACCACATTAACCAACTAAACCAGTCTTTGTTGTTGTCAAAAGCGCCCAGACTACAAATGTATTGCATAGTGGCTCTTTGTTCAAGATTTAAAACGTGAACGATTTGCTAACTTGATGGCGAATTTAGTGGGAAGAATCCGGGGACTATGGCATTGACTGCCGTGATTTTTTTCTCTGGATTGGATCTGTTATTTTTCGGGTGCTAGATCTATTTGGCACACCCTGGTTGCATTTTTAGTCAAGAATAAAAATAATGCTGAATATGGGATTTGAACCCACGTCAAGCAGGTAATGGGGAACACACACTAACCAGCTCAGCTGGACTATTTGTTGTGCGAAAGAATGCACATCATACTATTTGACCATTCCCTGTTTGCTTCCTTCTTCTTTTTTCTTTGAGGAGTTGATTAAATATCTCCTGGTAATTTTTTTGTGAATATTATGATAACTCACACATTGCAGGCCCGATAACTTATGTACCCCTGTCCTGATAAGTTTGGCGACCAAAGGGAAGGGGAGAGTTGACGAACTTTTGTGTGAATAGCATGGTAACTCACACATCACATACCTGATAACTTATGCACCATATCTTGGTAACTTTGCCAACGAGGGGGTCGGGGTGTTGATGAAATATCCCCTCGATAGCTTTTGTGTCAATAGCATGGTAACTCACACATCATAGACCTGGTAGCTTATGTACAAATATCGTGGTAGCTTTTTTCACCCAAAAAAACTAGTGTAAACATACCTTCGATAACTTTTTGTATGAATAGCATGGTAACTCACACATCGCAGACCTAATAACTTATGCACCCTATACTGGTAACTTTGGCAACGAGGGGGGGGGAGTTGATGATATATTACCATGCTCTTTATAGAGAGTTATTGGCGTGTGTTATGGTTTTTTTAACGCATTACAGACCTGATAACTTATGCGCAAGCCTCCTGATAATTCTGACTCAAGGATTTTTTTATTAAAAATATACCCCGATAACATGATAATTTACATGTCACACACTTGATAACTTACGTATGAACACCCCGGTAACTTTTGTTTCAGTTAAAATAAGTGTAGAAACATCCCCCCGATAAATTCTAGGTAACTAGTATAACATGAAGGGCATGGAGACACCATATATCCATCCGTGAAAATTGTGCAGTACATAAATAAAAGGAAAAAAACTGAAAAAGCATGTTTCGTACTATACGTAGGAAACAAATGTTTAAGTCTAATCACTAGCTCAATCTAGACCGAGTGGTTGCAAGCTACCGTGGGCTACCAAGATGTAGCGGGTTCGAATCCCACTTCCGCCAATTGTTTTTATTGCGCTAGAAAAAAAAAAGACGCGGTGGATCGATGTAGCGCCAGGAAAATCGGAGCGATCGTACGTGGGTGGAATCGTGCGGATCTGTTGCTAACGACCAGTCGACTGGTCGTTAGCACAATCCATTTCTTAAATGTTGTGTATTTTAAATAATGTTCACAAACTGTAAAAATGTTCATCAAAAGTAAAGAATGTCAGATTACAATGTTTTTTGTGAAATATCCTGAATATTTTAAATATAATGAAAGGAGAAAGGAACCACACATATATGTCACAAAATAATAATAAATAAAATGAAAATTAAAACTAAACATAAAAAAGAAATAAATAACAAAATAAATAAAAATATAAAATAAAATAATAAATAAAATGAAAATTATATAAATTAGAAACCAAAATGGAAGATAACAGAAAACTAGACTGGTAAATGAAAAATACCAAGAAGATAAAAAGCAGCAGAACCAAGTCGTGCCAGCGACACGAGATAAATGTAAGTGGACCTAGCCCAAAAATGGGAGGCACCAACATTCTACAATAGAGAGAGGAATATAAAACAACAAAATTATATCACTTCACCAACCAACCAAACCAAGCATAGAGTTTACAGTTCCCTAAAAAAAAGGCATAGAGTTTACACACAGCCTGCAGGCAATCATGACACGCAAGTACATATAGTTGACAGACACACATGACAACAATTTTCTTTAACAGGGTTATGAGCACACCCTGCAAACCCAGACACTCCTTGAACATCGTCTACATGCCAGGAATCACATAGGGCCAGTATCTTTTGGCTTCCATTGCTACTACTGAGGACCCATGGCCGCGATCTGCTGCTCCAGCTGCATCAAAAGAACAATAGGTTAATTATTTTGACCGGTCTATGGCGCACCGTGGTGCTCAAGTCACATGTTGTCTCAAATCAGTTACAAGTTTGTCCTCATCTTACTCTAGTACCTGTTAAGTTATGATGTGAAACAATGAAATTCCACTTAGAGCCACCCCATATATCTACTAAAAGTGACGACAAAATTAAGGCATGAACATTTCAAATACCTTGACTTATTAAGTGTTTCAGAAAACCCAAAAGTATATCTAGAAAAATTTCAACACCAAACAAGAATAAGATTCAGGTTATTCATTTTGATCCTAAATGTTATACGAGAAATCTATGGATTATCATACTAGTGAGAAACTGTAAGTCAAAAGCCAACATACATAAGGTGCTACCTGTATCATTGTTTGTAGCTTGTTGCGCACATCATAAAACTCATTCCTAACAAGGTCCAATGCCATGAGGCACCTGGAATAATACAAACATACACATTATCAAATTCTGGAGAGATCAAGCAAACTGAACGGAAATGGTTCAGAAATTTTGATCCTGTATATGAAAACTAAAAGCTTATACTATCTCAGTTGTGCTATAAATAGAAGTCAAGCCCACGAGTTAAAAGAGGATCATCTAACATTAGCACATTCAGATAGTGAACCAAATTATACCAATCATGCGATTGCAGATCAAGTGAATAGAATACTAGGTTGGTTTGAGCTAAATATTCAACTCGCAGGTTTATATGCAAAATTTGAAAAATACATCGAGTGGAGAATAATGACTGCGTCACAAATATAACAAGGGACTGGGTACTAACCCTTCTTTACTTTGTGCCTCATAAAACTGACGGAAGTGGGTGCAGGAGAGATTCACTTTGTTAGCACCAACACTGAAAACATACCAAGAAGCCAATCAGGAAACTAGAAATTTCTCAAACTTATTAAACACAGGAGCATGTTGGTACACATAAGCATACTTCCGATGTCACAATAGTATCCTCAGAGGTATCATTTCTTATCATGGTTTTCAACACAATAGATTGTTTCATAAACTAGAAAAAATGGGTTTATGTGCAATAGAAGATTAGTAGTATAGGAAATATTTACAAAACCGACAAAGTTTTTCTTGCAGAGTCATAATGTTGGCATGCATGAAAGACAACTGAAGTTGGACCTTTTAATTATGGCTATACTACAGCGCAAATGACACAAGTCACATGCTCATGATGTACACACCACGCGCCGACACATCCAGAAAACCAGAAAAATGAACATTGGCATTATATAGACTAGCATATAATAAAATACTAGAAATGTTTGCGGAACGACAAATTTCTCATTCCTAACCTAGAATAATGCCATTGGTTCAAATGCAGATTCAACAATACTAAATTTGTTTGCAAAACGGCAAAGTTTTCCTGGCCGAGCTATAACATTTCCATTGGCATGAATACAGACAACTCTGTTATGCAAAGCACAACTAAATTCAGCCCTTCTACATATGGTTACACGACAGCCCCACACGACATGGTTCATGTCCGCGCCATCACATCTAAACAGAAAAAAGACATTGATGTCGTGGACATACCAAAACAACCCACGGTCGACATCACGTACATTAATACCCGAAATGTTTCCAAAATGATAGTTTTTTCCTTGCCCAGCTAGAGCATTGACACTGAGCAGTAATACCGGCAATTCTGTTACAGGAAACAACTAAACCCAACTCTTCTAAATATGGTTACACCACAGCCGCAAACGACATGAATAAATATAATGCCCATGATGTACCGGCACATCTGAATAGAAGCAACATCGATACCGCTGATATTCGAGAAATACTGCGGCCGTTGTTACCGCTGAATATATAGCATATCATTGATATAATATATACTAGAAACGTTCGCAAGACGACGTACTTATCCTCGCCGACCCATAACATTGCCGTTGGCATGGGTACCGGTACTTGCGTTGCACGAAACACAACTAAATTCGGCTCTTCTACTTATGACTATATATACGACAACGCAAACGACACAAACTGCATGCCGATGACAAACACATCTGAATTACACGACATTGCCAATTAAATAATGGGCTAGGGAAATAAAAGGTTTATCACGGCCATCACCTGCCGCTGCATCCCTTGAGTTGATGCACCAGTGCGCCCACCCTGTCGAAGTTCACCACGGGCTGGTTCCTGCGAATCACAAGTTAAGAAGAGCACACGAAATCAATACCACCCAACACGAGATAACAAGAGCAGAGGGGGAGGGGCGTCGGTACGGACAGCCGGAAGGCAACTTCGTTGAGGATGTTGTCGGCGTCGTGGAGGAAGAGGTTGACCACCTCGGCGAGGAAGCCCTCCTGCTCCACCGACCGCAGGTGTTGGAAAGCCTCGTCCACAATACCCTAGAGATGATCACACAAGAGGAAAAATTAGGCAGCCAGCCAAAACCGGCAATCCGCAGTGATGCCAGACCACAAGCACACGGCGATTAGATGGGAGGTGGGGGAAGGGGAGTCACCGTGGCGAACATGGAGTCTAGGAGGGCCGTGAGCTGGGCCCTGAGCGCGGCGGCCGCCATGGGAAGGAGGTCCGGGAGTCCGGCGGTGCAAGAAGGCGCGGGCGGAGTGGGGACGATCCGGGGGTAGGGGCGGCGGAGTGGACGAAGAGAGGGGAGAGAAGTGCAAGTTATATAACGGACTCAAGAGTCTCTCTTTCACGTGGACGCGTTTTGGATTGATACCGCTGGATGGATTGATACCGCGTGCATTCACGAGCTAGCTGTTGCACGCTCTCTACAGCGAAGTACCAGTACCCTACAGTTGTCGTTTCCAAAACAGCAATGGTATTCTGCTGCTAAAAAAAGGAAAACAGCAATTGTATTCTTATTACATAGTATCACTTTTATAGAAAATATTGAGTACTACTTATTGCAGTTTGATAATGATATTTATTCCCACGTTTTGACTTTGGTTTAGGGGAGAATATCAGGTGCCCCAAAGCTACGGTGACACGAGCTTCTGGGAAGTTTTTGCAAAAAAGCTCTTAAAAAGTTTGGGAATTGCGCGCAAGTACAGAAGCTGCTTAGATGCTGTTGGATCTGATATCCTATGGCCCATAAGCTTGTATCATCATAGCATCTAAGCCTTGGGAGCACCTGATATTTCGGTTGGTTTAGGCCCTGAATAAACAGATGTAGGGAGTAGATGGTAAGTTCTTCTTACTCACACATTACGAAAAGTTTTTGTAAAACTCGTATCTCTGTTTTGAGAAATAAGTACTGTGTGGAACAATCTTTCCAATGTTGAGTAAAATTTGATAATTTCTGCTAAATAAGGTAAAACCTGTCACAAATGTGAAATAGGGGAAAAACAGAATTTACTCAAAAAATAGGATGTCTGTTTTAAAAGCACTATGAAACCATCATTTCCAGGTCCATCAATCTCATCTGGATGCCGTTCGATGCATCTCGTGAAGAATTAATGTATGGGAGACTATAACTACATAAGATTGAGTAAACTTGTAACTTGTAAGGACTATGTTCTTCCTTTTTATGTGTGATGACCCATTGCGATCCATCATGACGGGGTTATATACCTAAGGGGAATGGTGGAGTTGGGGTTGTAACTTGTGTTGTAACCGCCAACATGGAGGGGCTCTTTACCCCATTCCTTCTTTAATATATAGTACACATACTCATGTGTATTCAAGAAAAAATATACCTAAGGGGAAGGCCCAAGAACACATACGGCCCAACCTAGGGTCCAAGCCAATCAAGAATACAGTCCAAAAAACAATGGGCCCAGGGGCATTACACCAGACCACAACCCAAGGCATAAGATACCAGAGGAATACTCGCGTGGAGACCAAGTGTGTATTGTCGGATCATGAACTCCCTGATGGACAAGACCCAAACAGTTGGTCACCAGGAAGACAAGAGTAGTCGGACCGCTTACAGTCTGCTGCATACTAGGAAACCTTCCCACGATGTCTTTATTACCTTCGTTATTCAACCATGGCATGATCTAGTTAAATATGAGAGTTATTAGCAGTAATTGCCACATATAGTCGGTCATACATGGGACATTCAATAGCATTTATACCAGCCCGTTATGGCACCCCCTCCGAGCGCACTCTATATAAGTCGGGAGTAAGGCACCAGGCTGAGGGTTGAACTCTCTCATACTATAACCTACGCAAGAGCAAAGTGCACCACAAGAGTAGGGTATTATCTTCACCGAAGAGGGCCCGAATCGTACTGTTCGATAGATATGACTTCCTCTACGTACACATCCCTTTATTATTGTCAGGATTATATCTATGATAGTTGACCCCACCTTGGGGAGAGCATCTATCGACATCATGGTTAGATGGTTTCTTCGTCAACTCCTTCTGGCAGCATCCATTTCGGCGTCCTTGAGTTTTCCATCGAGGGTTCAACGTGGCATCCTGATGCTCCGCTAAATTGTGTTGACCTGCCGACGCATGGGAGTATCCATTACCGAGTCAATGGCTGGGCATTTTGAGCCTTCATCTCTTGGTTTTGCATTAACCTATTCATTTGGTGCCAAGACGCATCAGAAAGCGCTCGGGCAAGATCGCCTGTAGTTCCGTCATTCTGCAAGCCAACTTGTCGGGATTTTGGATACCGAATCATTGATTCCTCTATTGGAGTCCAATTTTGGGGAGGGAGATAGCTACGGGACTTAGGGTCCCATGTCGGAAATTTAAGGGCTTGCAACCCCCCGAGTCTAGCATTCAATGGGGTGCACCAGTCGATTCATCTGCCGCAGCCAGCTATGCTGTAGCGGATGACATGCGACATGTTGTTGGGGAACGTTGTATGGAAAACAATTTTTTTCTACGCACACGCAAGATCTATCCATGGAGATGCATAGCAACAAGAGGGGAGAGTGTGTCTACGTACTCTCGTAGACCGTAAGCGGAAGCATTTATTAATGCGATTGATGTAGTCGAACTTCTTCGCGAGCCAACCGATCAAGTACTGAACGTACGACACCTCCGCGTTCAGCACACGTTCAGCACATGTTCAGCTCGGTGACGTCCTTGCCTTCTTGATCCAACAAGATGGGCAAAGTAGTAGATGAGTTCCGACAGCACGACGGTGTGGCGATGATGGTGGTGATGCTACCTCCGTAGGGCTTCGCCTAAGCACTACGAAAACATGACCGAGGGACAAAACTGTGGAGAGGGGTGCCACACACGGCTAAGACATTACTCATGTGTGGCGCTCCTCCCCATATACATATAGGTCAGGGGGGGGGGGAGGGAGGCAGCTAGGAGGTGCCCCAAGTGGGGTCGAATCCCACTTGGGCTCCTGCCCTAGGCCCCTTTCTTATTTTGGCGCTAAGGTAAAGGAAGGAGGACGTGGTGCCCCCTTTCCTTTATTGGCCGAATTGTTATGACAACATACGTAATCCCTTTGTCCGTCGGTATGTTACTTGCTCGAGATTCGATCGTCGGTACCTCCATACCTAGTTCAATCTCGTTAACAGCAAGTCTCTTTACTCGTTCCGTAATACATCATCTTATAACTAACTCCTTAGTCATTATGCTTGCAAGCCCCTTGAGGGCCCAGAGATACCTCTCCGATACACGGAGTGACAAATCCTAATCTTGATCCATGCCAACTCAACAGACACCTTCGGAGATACCCGTAGAGCATCTTTATGATCACCTAGTTATGTTGTGATGTTTGATAGCATACAAGGTATTCCTCTGGTATCTGGGAGTTTCATGATCTCATAGTCGAAGGAATATGTATTTGACATTAAGAAAGCAATAACAATAAACTGTACGATCAAATGCTAAGCTAACGGATGGGTCTTGTCCATCACATCATTCTCCTAATAATGTGATCCCATTATCAAATTACAACTCATGTCTTTGGTTAGGAAACCTTAACCATCTTTGATCAACGAGCTAGTCTAGTAGAGGCTTACTGGGGACACGGTATTTGTTTATGTATTCACACATGTATTTAAGTTTCCGGTCAATACAATTCTAGCATGAATAATAAACATTTATCATGAATAAGGAAATATAAAATAATAAAAACTTTATTATTGCCTCTAGGGCATATTTCCATCAATCGCCCACTTGCACTAGAGTCAATAATCTAACACCCATGGAGTCTTGGTGCTGATCATGTTTTGCCCGCGGAAGAGGCTTAGTCAAAGGGTGTGCCACATTCAGATTCATATGTACTTTGCAAATTTCTATGTCTCCATCCTTGACCTTTTTATAAATGGAGTTGCAGCGTCTCTTGATGTGTTTTGTTCTCTTGTGAAACCTGGATTTCTTTGCCAAGGCAATTTCTCCAGTGTTGTCACAAAAGATTGTCATTGGACCCGATGCGCTAGGTATTACACCTAGATCGGATATGAACTCCTTCATCCAGACTCCTTCATGTGCTGCTTCCGAAGCAGCTATGTAATCCGCTTCACACATAGATCCCGCCACGACGCTCTGCTTGGAACTGCACCAACTGACAGCTCCACCATTCAATATAAATACGTATTCGGTCTGTGACTTAGAGTCATCCGGATCTATGTCGATGGTAGCATCGACGTAACCCTTTACGACGAGCTCTTCATCACCTCCACAAATGAGAAACATATCCTTTGTCCTTTTCAGGTACTTCAGGTGTTCTTGACCACTGTCCAGTGATCCACTCCTGGATTACTTTGGTACCTCCCTGCCAAACTTATGGCAAGGCACACATCAGGTCTGGTACACAACATAGCATACATGATAGAACCTATGGCTGAGGCATAGGGAATGACTTTAATTTTCTCTCTATCTTTTGCAGTGGTCGGGCTTTGAGTCTGACTCAATTTCACACGTTGTAACACAGGCAAGAATCCTTTCTTTGACTGATCCATTTTGAACTTCTTCAAAACTTTGTGAAGGTTTGTGCTTTGTGAAAGTCCTATTAAGTGTCTTGATCTATCTCTATAGATCTTGATGCCCCATATATAATCAGCTTCACCAAGGTCTTCCATTGAAAAATTCTTATTCAAGTATCCTTTTATGCTATCCAAAAATTCTATATCATTTCCAATCAACAATATGCCATCCACATATAAAATCAGAAATGCTACAGAGCTCCCACTCACTTTCTTGTAAAAACACACTACTAAGGAAAACCCTAGTAGTAGCGCGGGTTTAAACCCCACTAGGAGCGCGTGCTGCCGCGCTACTAATAAGGCGCTACAGCTAGTACTTAGCAGTAGCGTGTAACGCCCTCGATGCGGCTATATCTCCCACATGTCGAAGCACGACTTAGAGGCATAACCGCATTGAAAGCAATGTCGCAAGTGAGGTAATCTTCACACAACCCATGTAATACATAAGGGAAAGAGATACATAGTTGGCTTACAATCGCCACTTCACACAATTACATGAATAAAGCATCACATCATCCAGATACAATCAAGGTCCGACTACGGAACCAAAATAAAAGAAGAACCCCAAATGCGACAAAGGTCCCCGATCGACCCCAACTGGGCTCCACTACTGATCAACTAGAACGAAACAACTCAAAAGGCAAGATCTTCATCGAGCTCCTCCTTGAGCTTGGTTGCGCCACCGCTTTCGATAACATAGGCACCTGCAAACTGGTTTTGGAAGTATCTGGTGAGCCACGAGGACTCAGCAATCCCATTACCATGGGTATCAAGACTAGCAAAGCTTAATGGGAAAGGAAGGGGTAAAGTGGTGAAGTTGCAGCAGCGGCTAAGCATAGATGGTGGCTAACCAACGCAAACAAGAGCGAGAAGAGAACAAGCGGAACGGTCGTGCAGCTAGCAATGATCAAGAGGTGATCCTGAACACCTACTTACGTCAAACATAACCCGAAACCGTGTTCACTTCCCGGACTCGCCGAGAAGAGACCATCACGGCTACACACTCGGTTGATGCGTTTTAATTCGGATCAAGTGTCAAGTTGTCTACAACCGGACATTAACAAATTCCCATCTGCCACATAACCGCGGCACGGCTCTCGAAAGTTTATACCTGCAGGGTGTCCCAACTTAGCCCATGACAAGCTCTCGCGATCATCGAAGGAATAGACCTTCACCCGAGACACTCCGATCGACTCGGTATCCCAAAGACATCAAGAAATTTCGACAATGGTAAAACAAGACCAGCAAAGCCGCCCGATCGCCGACAATCCCGATAGGAGCTGCACATATCTCGTTCTCGAGGCAACACCGGATGAGACATCCTACAAGTAAAACCAGACCTCGAGTTGCCCGAGGGGCCCGCGATCTACTCGGTTCGAACCAGCACTTCGACAAGCACCGCCCGGGGGCTGAAATAAAGATGACCCTCGAGAGAGCGACTCCCAAGGAAAAGATAGGTGGTGGTGAGGCAAATGGTAAAAGTCAATGTTGGGCCTTTTTGGACAAGTTTTATTCAAAGCGAACTGTCAGGGGGGTCCCATAAATCACCCGACCGCGTAAGGAACGCAAAATCCGGGAACATAACACCGGTATGACGGAAACTAGGGCGGCAAGAGTGGAACAAAACACCAGGCATAAGGCCGATCCTTCCACCCTTTACCAAGTATATAGATGCATTAATAATATAAGAGATATTGTGATATCCCAACATAAACCCTGTCCACCATGGAGAAATCTTCAACTTCACCTGCAACTAGCAACGCTATAAGAGGGGCTGAGCAAAAGCGGTAACATAGCCAAACAACGGTTTGCATAGGAAAGGTGTCAACTGTTAGGGGTTCATGGCAATATGGGATGGCTGAACAAACAGGTAATAGGAAGCGCAGCATAGCGAAAGAACGAGGCAACTAGCATAGCAATGATAGTAGTGAGATCCAAGGTAGCGGTCATCTTGCCTGAGATCCCGCAAGGAAGAAGAACGAGTCCATGAAGAAGATGAACGGATGAAGCCGAACCAAACGTAGACGAACGAATCCTCACGAACGCAACGAAACAGGAACTAACAAGAAGAAGCACACAACATAGGTAAACACACCACACATGAGCAAGGCATGATGCACAACAAGCATGATGCATGACCAAGCTACATGAAGCTACTCATGGCAAGAGATGATGCAAACAAGAACAACCCATCAAGGCAAGTTTAAATGAGGCCGGGAACAACATATAACAATTCCGGTAAGTCCTCATATGCAAATTTCGAAATGGGTCCAGAACTGAATACACCTTATGTTGAAGTTGTTAAACAGCAAGTTAAAGATCACCAAGATGATCTACACGAAATTCTAGTCAAGTTACATATAAAGTTCATTAGATTCGGAGCTACGGGCTAGAAGATATGAGCAAAACAAGTTAAACATGGCATTGATGCAAAATGCACCCAAACATCAAGCAAACACACCGAAACAAGGATGCAACATGATAATATGAAGCTACATGCAAAAACAAGCAAGTTTCATATAGAGCACACTCAAAACGGAGCAACGGGGCAACACATGCACACTATACAAGTCATAGCAATAATCTGTCCAAAACAGCAACTAGGCATCTTACAAGCATCAAAACAACATGCTACAACAACCCAACATAAGAACAAAAGGCATGGGCATGAAGTACACGTAAAGCATAACAAAACATGAACACTGAGCTATCTCCAGAAATCACTAGAACATGCTCAAAAGACATGGAGATATTGCAAGTAATAACAATTTCAGACTTTAGCAGAAATAACATCAGGTTGCAATGTTTAGAGCTATCAAACAACATGTTACAGGAACATATCATGGCAAACAAAGGCATGTCATGAATCTAATAATAGCATATATCAAAAGACCCTTACTGACCATGAGCCCAAAAGGCATCTAAGAAATGATGGCACCCATGTAAACATAGCAAGTTTTATTACAGATTTCAGACTTAGCAGAAAAACTGGGCATGGCAAAAACAGATATCAAGTAGGCATGTTCGTGAGCTCGATGCACTCACTACAGAGCATCTCATGATAATCTAAGCATACACCCATCAAGAAGACATGGCATAGAAGCTATACATGGCAAGAACAACATCATAGCATACACGGATCAACTACAACGACCTCGTGAAAATTGAATCTCATGCAAACAATCTGCCAGGAAACATTTTCAAGCAAACGTAGGGCACGAAAATGACATGCTAGACTACTCCATAAATGCCAACAAAGGCTTGGATGGATAGAGCACATCCATATGTTCAAAATGCCCTTACTGATCATGCTCAAAAGGGGCATAGATCTCTCTGTAACAACATGAACATATGGCATAAAAATAACAGCAGGACAAGACAGTGAAAAACACTAAGTTCCTGAAATCAGCAACATCATCATCCCTACTTTACAAGCTTGAAACACTCAGCACACAACTCACAAAAATACAAGGTCAACACCTCTAGAAAGATGGCATGTCATAGTCCAACATTCATGTAGATCTCATACTCATAGGATGCACACATAAATCATGGCAAAAATGATAAAACAGCAAGTTATAACAGTTTCAGCAGATTAACATCCTGAAGCACTCTTCCAACAGCATTTCGGGCATCACGATGACCTCAAATGAAAATGATGCAATGGAATGAAATGAAGTACTCGTCGAGGCGAACAATTTGACATATTACACGCGCAAAACGGAGCTACGGATGCAGAGATGTGATGGCATGAACATGACATGAAAATTACAAAAACTGGGGACTTAGCAGTTTTCAGGAAAAAAACATGTGAGCGCTATGATGCTAAACGACGCCCAGGGCGCGGGATTGAGGCGGCTCACCACTGGGTTTCGGCCCAGGTCGCGGGAAGGGGCTGGCTGGGCTGGGCCGCGGGGAAGGCCCATGCGGGGGAGGCGCTCGGTCGTCTCCCTCCCCGAACGGGGACGAGGCCGGCGGCGCCGGCGGTCAACGGCGACGGAGGACGGCGGGACTCGGCGAAGGGGTGCGGAGGAGGCCAGATCCGCGAGGAGAGGCGGATCCGGCGTCGGAGTCCATTCCGGCAGTGGGAGCTCCGCGGGCCGACGAGGCAAACTCAGCCGGGCGGCGATTGGGGGTGATGGCGGTGGTTGGAGCCGAGGTCGGCGGGGAGCAGCGGGCGGCGGCCGGGCGCTGGCGGCGCGAGGAGGCGGCGGCGCGCTGGGCGGGCGACGGCTGGTCGCTGGCGGCGGAGGCGGCCGGTGGCGCGGAAGCCGAGGCGGCGGCGGCGGTGTGTGCCGGGCGCGGGCGCTGGGCGCGGATTGGGCCCGGCGGCCCGGAGCAGGCTCCCGTGGGCTGCTGGGCTGCGCGGCGGAGGGAGGCGGCGGAGGGACGCGTGTCGGCGCGGGATTCGTCGGGGCGAGCGGGGCGGACGTGTCCGGCGCCGGGCGGACGCGTCCGACTGCGGGAGGAGGAAGAAGCTAGGGTTTCGGGGGGGATTTCGGAGGGGGAGACTTATTTATAGGTAGAGGGAGCTAGGAGTGTCCAAATGAGGAGCAGTTTTCGGCCACGCGATCGTGATCGAACGACCGAGAGCATGGAGGGGAGTTTGGTGGGTTTTGGGCCACTTTGGAAGGGGTGTTGGGCTGCAACAAAAGAGGGCTTTGCGGTTACCCGGTTAACCATTGGAGTATCAAACGACCTCCAAATGGCACGAAACTTGACAAGCGGTCTACCGGTGCTATACCAAGGCCGCTTGGCAAACCTCGGGCCATTCCGAGAAAGTTTAACACCCGCTCACAACAGAAGAGAAGAAGGTGACGCCGGGGGACATAGGAGCGCCGGATTGCAAAACGGACAACGGGGAAAAAGCTCGGATGCATGAGACGAACACGTATGCAAAATGAGATGCACATGATGACATGATAAAATGCAAATGATGACATTGCAAATGCAACACGCAAGCAAATGACATGGCAACGAAGGCGAATAACTGACGGACACCTGGCGCAACGAATCCGGGGCGTTACAACACTCCACCACTACGAGAGGATCTCGTCCCGAGATCTAGGCTGGCACCGGAGGGAAAACGGAAGAGGAAGAGGTAAAACAAAGTTGCTTCTTTGACGAACGAGTGAAACCACAAACCTTGAGAGGTTGAGCAAAATGAAAGGAAGAAAATAACGAAGATGAGCAAAGTTGAAAACACTCCGTTAAAAAGAGGAACAAGGGATACGACGAGTACCAAAAAGTTTAGTGATAAGATAGATATTGAAACCACTCCGGTTAAAACTAGATAGAGAAGGAATAAGATTGAAATAATTTGGGCAGCACTCCGACTGTAAATGGAAGGAATTGAACATGAACTTGAGAAGATGAGAGGATACATGATGAAATCAACAACACACTGCCTCCAGAATTGAAAGAATGGCACAAGGGGTAAGAAACATTACAAACCGCACTCCGGTTAAATGGATAATCAAGAAAAGAATATGCTCCTCACAAAACGAGGTGATGAGTGAAGAGCACAACATCACAATGCCTCCGTAACGAAAGAATAGAAGATAGATCATTGGAATAACAGAATGAAGAAGAAAATGCCAACTTCTGCCACAAATGGGCTCGGAAAGCACCCTTCCAAGAAGGTTAGAATGGAGTTGTTGGAAAACCAACAACGAAAAGAATAAGATTGTGGCGGGCTTATGAAAACATCTCAAAATTCGAGGAGACAACCGGCCACTAATGGAAACAATTGATTGGTTGAGATCAATGAAGATAAGAGAAACTTCTTCCACCAAGTGAATAGAGAACAAGTTTGGGTTATGCATAATCACCACAAATAGCAACAACCCTTAAGGAAAGGCTTTGGTGAAATATGACACAAGATAACTCCAACGAAGAAGTTGATTGGTCGAAAAGATCTCTTGAACGAAGAGAAAAGATGGATTTAGAATACCTCATTCTTGACAACATATGAATCATGAAACATGAATGGAAAATGTCAAGAGTGACATAACACCACCTGAAAAGATAAGGTCGAAAGAATTGCCCTTTGGAATGCAAGATGAAGAATGCTTGAACTCCTCAAAACAAAACAAGTGTTGGGCACCCTGTTTAATTTAGAGTATAGCTTGGCGGGTCATAACTTCAAGAGAAAATCTTGAAGAACAATTGAAGAGTGAAAAGAATCCTTGAGGAACCACCATGTAGAGCCTCCATGAAGAACTCCGGTAATAAAAGGATGATACAAGGAAAGGGAAGTTGAAAACACAAGGTGAATCCTTGCAATGATTTAGCTGGATCTCCGTGATAATTAGAGCTTGGAACTCCGGGAAAAAGAGAAGATGAAACAAATGAAACCGAGAATTTGATATGATGACCAACTCCGGAAAGAAAGATGAATCACTTGTAATCAAGAATTTATTCATCATGAATAATCTCCGTAAAAAGAATTGAGTCACCTCGAGGAAATAAGAATAAGATTTATTGTATGCTTATCCTTCATCAAATTTAATTGATGACAAGCAACGGATTTGGCATACTACTTATTCTTCTTGAGGGATTAAGGATAGAGATAGCGCAAAACTTGAGGAAGTCTTCATGAACCACCGGTAGGATTGAAAAGAACGAATGAATTGCTATGATAACGAAGGAAGTGAAATCTTGAACGAACCACCGTAAGAATTGAAAATGATCGAAGTAGGGGTGCATCACCGGTAAGAATTAGCAAATGAACGAAGGTGCTTGAGACAAACTAGATACATGAGAAACAAAGAGATCAAGAACTGATTAGAGGATATTCGATTGATGCGCCGGCAAGATAGGAGAATGATAACTGACAGCTGAGAATGAATAAACCTGAATTGATGGACTCCGGATGACAAACTAAGAAGACTCTTGAATATCTCCTGATGGGTGAAAAAGATTCTCACAATCGAAAACAATTATGAGAGGATGGCAACAAGCTAGCACTATGAATCTTGAAGAGAATAGAGCAAGATTAAAGAGAAACTCTTCTTCGGTCTTCAGATGATGAGAATGACAACGAGAAACACCACCAAGAATTATTGAGGCACACCTGAAGAATCAAAAGCGAAGAGGTTGAGCCAAGTATGAAAAGAATTTGAAAGATCTTGGAGAAAAGCATTTGACTGATGATAACTCATTCTTACATCAAACTTGGAAAAGAATTTGGGATAGCTCCGGAATAATTAGAAGAGTCAGGTAAGATCCTGGGAAAAATCCTGTGGGTTAGGGCCCACTCAAAAGAAACACCGTTGAAAAGATTTAAAAGAGATGTTGCACCGGTTGAATTAAATGACTTGAATGAGATACCAATCTCGAAAGAGCTTGAATGAATTAAGAATGGAAACACAAATCTTCCAAGATATCTTCAGCACTCCAGAACAAATGAATAGGAAGAAGTGAATGATTAAGAGGTGCATCAGTATGAGAAGACATTGAAATGAGGAAAAAGGTATGATCAACAAAACTTGACTTGAATCCACCGGAGAAGAGAAAGGAATGAGGAATGACGAACTAGTAGAACATCTTCTTGAGAACCACCGGGTAAGAACATTGACGGAAAAGAATGGAGAAACTTCACATGAATAAATGGATACTTGATTAAGAAATCTATGTCCTTGAAGAAAAAGGGTGGGAGGGTGGGGAAAAACAAAGACAACTTGGGATGAACGAAACAAACACCGTTGAGAAAACTTAGAATTTATCTTGCGGATGGGGAGAATGATCGGATGCACTTGAAGAGAAACACGCCGGTTGGAAAGAATTAACATGATGACCTCAATGATCAAGAAGGATTAGTATTCACATAGAAATATGAGAACACCGTTTAGGAAAAGGTATGGATTCAACATTTGACTTCGAAGCAACTCGAATACCACAAATAAAACAAAACAAAGGATTTGGCTTGCAGAATAAGCCGGAACAAACATATGATAGAGATTTCGTCCAAGTTTTCGTGGTGGGGCCTACACGGGCTCAATCAGACAGCACCATCATGTACAAGGCAGTGCACATGACATCTGAAGCGCCCCCAGTCGGCATAGCCAAGGACTCTTTAAGACACAATGAGACCATGTAAAACCAACCGTGAATAGGCGGACCACTAGACGTCGAACCCCAATTTCATATCATACATCCGTCGGAAAGATATCCTAAGAGCTACTTGAATTCCCACCTATGAAACTCCCGAAACTTTTCTGGTTATGCAATCTGGTGTTGGGGATACAGGGGAGCAATATATCTCACCCAAACTAACAATCCCTACATCCAGCTGTATCCATCCGTCAACACATAACCAAGAAAACTTCGGAAAT
This sequence comes from Aegilops speltoides, assembly GCA_021437245.1. Classification (NCBI taxonomy): domain Eukaryota; kingdom Viridiplantae; phylum Streptophyta; class Magnoliopsida; order Poales; family Poaceae; genus Aegilops; species Aegilops speltoides. Next base: position 63,845 of record JAHHZJ010002220.1, read on the forward strand.
CGTGTACCTCAACCTTCGAAAAGCATCCGTTATACAAGTCATGGCAATACTCTCGTACTCACCTCAGTACTGGGTTAGCGGGGTTATCTCACCAACAACTGCATAAAAGAGATTTTCGATGTCGGTACTAAACTCGGTATTCCAGAATCTGCAACGATAAAATTATGACGACAACACCTCGGAGCTCAACTCCCGGGACACCTCCACTAAAAAAACCCTCACGACGGGAGGCACCCAAGACAATGTTGTCATCATAAAACCATCGAACGATTCTAAGATACCAGCGTGATCCTAAAAAAATTTTTAGTGAAATTTCGAAGAGAAGAGTCAAAACTCTCGTCGGGATACCTCACCAGAGCGACGAAGGACCGAGGAGTAAAAAGAATTCCTAACTCTCGATATATATAATCCTAAATGACTCAAAACATTTTTCTAGACACAACTCGCCGCTAAAACGATCAAGCGGTGGGGCTCCTAAGGTCGGGAAGGCTCGATTACCAACTTGTAGCGCCTCGATGCGGCTATATCTCCCACGTGTCAAAGCACAACTTAGAGGCATAACCGCATTGAAAGCAATGTCGCAAGTGAGGTAATCTTCACACAACCCATGTAATACATAAGGAAAGAGATACATAGTTGGCTTACAATCGCCACTTCACACAATTACATGAATAAAGCATCACATCATCCAGATACAATCAAGGTCCGACTATGGAACCAAAATAAAAGAAGAACCCCAAATGCGATAAAGGTCCCCGATCGACCCCAACCGGGCTCCACTATCGATCAACTAGAACGAAACAACTCAAAAGGCAAGATCTTCATCGAGCTCCTCCTTGAGCTTGGTTGCGTCACCGCTTTCGGTAACATAGGCACCGCAAACTGGTTTTGAAGTATCCGTGAGCCACGAGGACTCAGCAATCCCATTACCATGGGTATCAAGACTAGCAAAGCTTAATGGGAAAGGAAGGGGTAAAGTGGTGAAGTTGCAGCAGCGGCTAAGCATAGATGGTGGCTAACCAACGCAAACAAGAGCGAGAAGAGAACAAGCGGAACGGTCGTGCAGCTAGCAATGATCAAGAGGTGATCCTGAACACCTACTTACGTCAAACATAACCCAGAAACCGTGTTCACTTCCCGGACTCCGCCGAGAAGAGACCATCACGGCTACACACTCGGTTGATGCGTTTTAATTCGGATCAAGTGTCAAGTTGTCTACAACCGACATTAACAAATTCCCATCGCCACATAACCGCGGGCACGGCTCTCGAAAGTTTATACCTGCAGGGTGTCCCAACTTAGCCCATGACAAGCTCTCGCGATCATCGAAGGAATAGACCTTCACCGAGACACTCCGATCGGACTCGGTATCCCGGTACATCAAGACATTTCGACAATGGTAAAACAAGACCAGCAAAGCCGCCCGATGCGCCGACAATCCCGATAGGAGCTATCTCGCTCGAGGCAACACCGGATGAGACATCCTACGAGTAAAACCAGACCTCGAGTTGCCCGAGGGGGCCCCGATCTACTCGGTTCGAACCAGACACCGACAAGCACCGCCGGGGGGCTGAATAAAGATGACCCTCGAGAGAGCGACTCCCAAGGGAAAAGATAGGTGGTGGTGAGGCAAATGGTAAAAGTCAATGTTGGGCCTTCTTTGGACAAGTTTTATTCAAAGCGAACTGTCGGGGGTCCCATAAATCACCCGACCGCGTAAGGAACGCAAAATCCGGGAACATAACACCGGTATGACGGAAACTAGAGGCGGCAAGAGTGGAACAAAACACTGCATAAGGCCGAGCCTTCCACCCTTTACCAAGTATATAGATGCATTAATAATATAAGAGATATTGTGATATCCCAACATAAACCCTGTCCACCATGGAGAAATCTTCAACTTCACCTGCAACTAGCAACGCTATAAGAGGGGCTGAGCAAAAGCGGTAACATAGCCAAACAACGGTTTGCATAGGAAAGGTGTCAACGGTTAGGGGTTCATGGCAATATGGGATGGCTGAACAAACAGGTAATAGGAAGCGCAGCATAGCGAAAGAACGAGGCAACTAGCATAGCAATGATAGTAGTGAGATCCAAGGTAGCGGTCATCTTGCCTGAGATCCCGCAAGGAAGAAGAACGAGTCCATGAAGAAGATGAACGGATGAAGCCGAACCAAACGTAGACGAACGAATCCTCACGAACGCAACGAAACAGGAACTAACAAGAAGAAGCACACAACATAGGTAAACACACCACACATGAGCAAGGCATGATGCACAACAAGCATGATGCATGACCAAGCTACATGAAGCTACTCATGGCAAGAGATGATGCAAACAAGAACAACCCATCAAGGCAAGTTTAAATGAGGCCGGGAACAACATATAACAATTCCGGTAAGTCCTCATATGCAAATTTCGAAATGGGTCCAGAACTGAATAAACCTTATGTTGAAGTTGTTAAACAGCAAGTTAAAGATCACCAAGATGATCTACACGAAATTCTAGTCAAGTTACATATAAAGTTCATTAGATTCGGAGCTACGGGCTAGAAGATATGAGCAAAACAAGTTAAACATGGCATTGATGCAAAATGCACCCAAACATCAAGCAAACACACCGAAACAAGGATGCAACATGATAATATGAAGCTACATGCAAAAACAAGCAAGTTTCATATAGAGCACACTCAAAACGGAGCAACGGGGCAACACATGCACACTATACAAGTCATAGCAACAATCATCCAAAACAAAGAACTAGGCATCTTACAAGCATCAAAACAACATGCTACAACAACCCAACATAAGAACAAAAGGCATGGGCATGAAGTACACGTAAAGCATAACAAAACATGAACACTGATCTATCTCCAGAAATCACTAGAACATGCTCAAAAGACATGGAGATATTGCAAGTAATAACAATTTCAGACTTTAGCAGAAATAACATCAGGTTACAATGTTTAGAGCTATCAAACAACATGTTACAGGAACATATCATGGCAAAAAAAGGCATGGCATGAATCTACTAATAGCATATATCAAAAGACCCTTACTGACCATGAGCCCAAAAGGCATCTAAGAAATGATGGCACCCATGTAAACATAGCAAGTTTTATTACAGATTTCAGACTTAGCAGAAAAACTGGGCATGGCAAAAACAGATATCAAGTAGGCATGTTCGTGAGCTCGATGCACTCACTACAGAGCATCTCATGATAATCTAAGCATACACCCATCAAGAAGACATGGCATAGAAGCTATACATGGCAAGAACAACATCATAGCATACACGGATCAACTACAACGACTTCGTGAAAATTGAATCTCATGCAAACAATCTGCCAGGAAACATTTTCAAGCAAAAGTAGAGCACGAAAATGACATGCTAGACTACTCCATAAATGCCAACAAAGGCATGGATGGATAGAGCACATCCATATGTTCAAAACTCCCTTACTGATCATGCTCAAAAGGGGCATAGAACTCTCTGTAACAACATGAACATATGGCATAAAAATAACAGCAGGACAAGACAGTGAAAAACACTAAGTTCCTGAAATCAGCAACATCATCATCCCTACTTTACAAGCTTGAAACACTCAGCACACAACTCACAAAAATACAAGGTCAACACCTCTGGAAAGATGGCATGGCATAGTCCAACATTCATGTAGATCTCATACTCATAGGATGCACACATAAATCATGGCAAAAATGATAAAACGGCAAGTTATAACAGTTTCAGCAGATTAACATCCTGAAGCACTCTTCCAACAGCATTTCGGGCATCAAGATGACCTCAAATGAAAATGATGCAATGGAATGAAATGAAGTACTCGTCGAGGCGAACAATTTGACATATTAGACGCGCAAAATGGAGCTACGGATGCGGAGATGTGATGGCATGAACATGGCATGAAAATTACAAAAGCGGGGTGGCGGAAAGGCCAAAAAAAACATGTGAGCGCTTATGATGCTAAACGACGCCTGTGGCGCTGGATTGAGGCGGCTCACCATCGGGTTTCGCCTGTGTCGCGGAAGGGCCGGTGGGCTGGGCGCGGGAAGGCTCATGCGGGAGGCGCTCGGTCGTCTCCTCCCCGAACGGGGGGAAGGCGTGGCCGGGCGTGGTCAACGGCGATGGAGGACGGCGGGACTCGGCGAAGGGGTGCGGAGGAGGCCAGATCCGGCGAGGGGAGGCCGGATCCGGGCGTCGGGAGTCCATTCCCGGCAGTGGGAGCTCCGGCGGGGCTGACGAGGCAAACTCCGGCGGCGGCGGCATTTGGGGCCGGCGGTGGCTGGAGCCGAGGTCGGCGGGGAGCAAGCGGAGCGGCGCGGCCGGGCGCGAGCGCGCGCGAGGAGGCGGCGGCGGCGCTGGGCGGGCGACGGCTGGTCGCCGGCGGCGGAGGCGGCCGGTGGCGCGAAGCGAGGCGGCGGCGGCCGGCAACTCCGGCAGAGGCGCGGGATGGCGGCGGGCGCGTCGGGCGCGGGCGCTGGGCGCGGATTGGGCCCGGGCGGCCAGAGCGGGCTCAGCGTGGCCTGCGGGCTCTGCGCGAAGGGAGGCGGCGGAGGGACGCGTGTCGGCGCGGGATTCGCTGGGCGAAGGGCGGACGTGTCCGGCGCCGGGCGGACGCGTCCGGCTGCGGGAGGAGGAAGAAGCTAGGGTTTCGGGGGGGATTTCGGAGGGGGAGACTTATTTATAGGTAGAGGGAGCTAGGAGTGTCCAAATGAGGAGCAGTTTTCGGCCACGCGATCATGATCGAACGACCGAGAGCATGGAGGGGAGTTTGGTGGGTTTTGGGCCACTTTGGAAGGGGTGTTGGGCTGCAACAAAAGAGGGCTTTGCGGTTACCCGGTTAACCGTTGGAGTATCAAACGACCTCCAAATGGCACGAAACTTGACAAGCGGTCTACCGGTGCTATACCAAGGCCGCTTGGCAAACCTCGGGCCATTCCGAGAAAGTTTAACACCCGCTCACAACAGAAGAGAAGAAGGTGACGCCGGGGGACATAGGAGCGCCGGATTGCAAAACGGACAATGGGGAAAAAGCTCGGATGCATGAGACGAACACGTATGCAAAATGAGATGCACATGATGACATGATAAAATGCAAATGATGACATGGCAAATGCAACACGCAAGCAAATGACATGGCAACGAAGGCGAATAACTGACGGACACCTGGCGCAACGAATCCGGGGCGTTACATAGCGCGTGTGACATGCGCTACTGCTAAGACATATAGCGACAACGCTTCTTCTCTCCTGCGCTGCTGCTACTCTAGCTAGTTGCAGCGTGTTTACTATCCACCGTTACTACTATTCTTTTTTTCTTTTTTTCTTTTTAGTGTATTTATACGCCATTATACAAATTTTGGTACAATACCAATTATGAGGTTTATATCATTATGTCCATAACTGTGTGTCAAATGAAGGTGGTTAGGTACAAGTGGAGGCAATATGTGGTGCATGTTAAAAGTATACTACTAATCCAAACTTGATCTAGTTTGGACTAGTAGTACTTTCGATGTGCACCACATGTTGCCTCCACTTGAATCTAATCCGCCAGCACAAGCTATTTAATCATCATCATAGTCATTACCACCAACAGTATTTATTTGATCACCATAGTCATAGTGTAGCACATAATCATCTTCAAACTCATTCTAGCTAGATAATCACCACCATCACTAGATGCAGTAGCTATCTAATCACCACTAACACTAGCTAATAATAATCATCATAGTCATTACCACCAACACTAGCTATTTAATCATCATAGTCACAGTGTAGCACATCATCATCTTCAAACTCATGGAAAGCTAGCTAATCACTCCTACTGCTCTCTCTCAGGTAAAATAACATAAAACATGTGTAGCTCTACTCCTTCATCAAGTTGGAGCATGCAGATGAACCTGTCTCCTAATCGTGGGCTGCGCTTTTAATTGCTACCCCCTAGTACTTCTCTGCGCTCCTCCATCACAAATTTGGTCCAGTCTTGTACTTGTAAGAGTTCGTCGCTAATCTTGAATGCACTAAAGTGCATTTTAGGGTATTTTGGCCGTAAGCTAACAATACTCATGGTACCTTTAGTCTCGATCCCATGAGGCACAACATTCATCGGGAGTCTCTGTTGAAGAACATCGCATGGTAACATACTTAGCAATGAAGTTTAGCTTAAAAAATAACGTACGGAAAAGATGTAGTGAGGACAAATAGTAAAATCTTACCATCTTTGCTAAATAGATGTGACCTTAGTTGATTACGAACACTATTGGTCGCAAGTTTTCAGTACTAACATTTCTAAGTGCAGGAAGAAAATTTGTCTTGACAGTATCAAGATCTACAAGCCATGAAACATAATGACTTAGCTCCTCGCAGTTTAGTTCAGCCCCAGGACAGTAGTAGGTCCTGTCTACCAAGCGCTGGACATGTTTGCTTGAACGGAAATAAGCTGACAATAGAAATTAGTTGTCAACTATTTTTGAATAAACAATATCAAAGACATAAATATGGTTGAGAAGCTCACATAATGGTATAACTGGAGGCGTCTGCACATCGACCCAGATGTTGGTATTACCATCAATATCATCTTCTGGACGAATATCAAATGTGATAACCATATCAGGCTCAAATGCATAAGTCTTGCATAGTGCTCGCCATGTTTTGCATCCAAAATAGGTGTAGTCGTCTGCGTTGTATAATTTTGCGTGGAAAATATAACCATGCCCGGTCTTCAAGTAAAATTTCTTTACCTCCGTAGTATGACTGAAACTTATCTTATCCAATACAAAAACTCTTGCATGGCAGGGGATACGCTAGTAGAATAGTAAAATAAATAAATTATAAGTTGAAGCAAATGAAGCAGGTGTCATGCTTAATTACAAAAAAAGACTTGTCGTTGTGACTTACTGTATCCACTTCGAAGTTCTCGTCTAGCTTGATGCTGAAGCGCCTATCATCATCTAGGAAGATTCCGTCGCACAGGCCGCGCTCGTCTTCGCAGTATTTGCAAATACCAAAATCCTTTCGTCGTCAGACATTTCCTATGTTCATAGTTGAAACATTAATTGAAAATTGATCGAAGACAACTAACAGGATACTCAACACACAAATCTGGGGCACTCGCTATTTCCTACATATTTTGGCACAAGTCATGCAAAAATTCATGGAAAAATCCGGCATGACCTTTGCTAAAATAGGACATATCGAGCGCCTAAAATTTGCCGGAACGGAAATGAATCAACACTCCAACAAAACATAGGCCACTCGAAGGACACTCCAGCAAAACATAGGCAAACACAAGATATACATTTCAAAATATCTTATAGGACTCAAATTAGCATGCATTCAATAAGCAAAAGTAAATCATCTCATGCGTCCGTACATCATCGAATATTATCACTAATACATCCCGAATAGTATCATACATATAACATCACTAATACAACTAAAACGCTAGCGCACGATGGGTATTGGCGCGGGCGGTGGACACCCACAGAGAAGGAACCTGTTGGAAATATGCCCTAGAGGCAATAATAAAAGGATTATTATTATATTTCCTTGTTCATGATAATTGTGTATTCTTCATGCTATAATTGTGTTATCCAGAAATCGTAATACATGTGTTAATACGTAGACCACAACATGTCCCTAGTGAGCCTCTAGTTGACTAGCTCGTTTATCAATAGATGGTCACGGTTTCCTGACCATGGACATTGGATGTCATTGATAACGGGATCACATCATTGGGAGAATGATGTGATGGACAAGACCCAATCCTAAGCATAGCACAAGATCGTGTAGTTCGTTTGCTAGAGCTTTGCTCATGTCAATTATCGTTTCCTTAGACCATGAGATCGTGTAACTCCCGGATACCGTAAGAGTGCTTTGGGTGTACTAAATGTCACAACGTAACTGGGCGGCTATAAAGGTATACTACAGGTATCTCCGAAAGTGTCTGTTGGGTTGACTCGAATCGAGACTGGGATTTGTCACTCCGTAAGACGGAGAGGTATCTCTGGGCCCACTCGGTAATGCATCATCATAATGAGCTCAAAGTGACCAAGTGGTTGGTCACGGGATCATGCATTGCAGTACAAGTAAAGTGGCTTGCCCGTAACGAGATTGAACGAGGTATTGGGATACCGACGATCGAATCTCGGGCAAGTAACGTACCGATTGAAAAAGGGAATTGTATACGGGATTACTTGAATCCTCGACATCGTGGTTCATTCGATGAGATCATCATGGAACATGTGGGAGCCAACATGGGTATCTAGATCCCGCTGTTGGTTATTGGCCGGAGAGTCGTCTCGGTCAAGTCTGCGTGTCTCCCGAACCCGTAGGGTCTACACACTTAAGGTTCGGTGACGCTAGGGTTGTAGAGATATTAGTCTGCGGTAACCCGAAAATTGTTAGGAGTCCCGGATGAGATCCCGGACGTCACGAGGAGTTCCGAAATGGTCCGTAGGTGAAGATTTATATATAGGAAGTCCAGTTTCGGCCACCGGGAAAGTTTCGGGGGTCACCGGTATTGTACCGGGACCGCCGGAAGGGTCCCGGGGGTCCATCGGGTGGGGCCACCTATCCCGGAGGGCCACATGGGCTGAAGTGGGATGGGAACCAGCCCCTGGTGGGCTGGTGCGCCCCCCTTGGGCCTCCCCTTGCGCCTAGGGTTGGAAACCCTAGGGGTGGGAGGCGCCCCACTTGGCTTGGGGGGCAAGTCCCCCCTTTGGCCGCCGCCCCCCCTTGAGATTCAATCTCTAGGGGGCCGGCGCCCCCCCAGGGCCCCTATATAAAGAGGGGGGAAGGGAGGGCTGCACACCCCTGCTCCTGGCGCCTCCCTCTCCCTCCATAACACCTCTCCCTCTCGCTGAGCTTGGCGAAGCCCTGCCGAGATCACCGCTACTTCCACCACCACGCCGTCGTGCTGCTAGATCTCCATCAACCTCTCCCTCCCTTTGATGGATCAAGAAGGAGGAGACGTCTTCCCCAACCGTACGTGTGTTGAACGCGGAGGTGCCGTCCGTTCGGCGCTAGGATCATCGGTGATTTGGATCACGACGAGTATGACTCCATCATCCCCGTTCTCTTGAACGCTTCCGCTCGCGATCTACAAGGGTATGTAGATGCACTCCTCTCTCTCGTTGCTAGATGACTCCATAGATTGATCTTGGTGATGCGTAGAAACTTTTTATTTTCTGCTACGTTCCCCAACAGAACCATCACAGGATCATAGCTCCAATGAGATCCCTGGAGAACCTGCCAGGTATTGGAGAACCTGTGCTCCAACGCAAACAAGTAGTGATGGACATGCGCGTCCTCCGCACTAACATGGTGACGCACCACCTCCGCGGGGTCCTCAAGCCTCTGGACCATCACTGGCCCACACGACCGCCACCAAAGAAGGTTCGGGTCAACGACAGGCTGGCTCCTCACCAACCTGCGCCCCCCGGTAGGTAGCACCTCCTAGTACCACCCCGGCGGAGCCCAGTCCCGGACATGGCCCATCTGGTCAAGCAGGTGTCCTCCGCCGACTCGACGACGAGGATGCGGGATAGGCATCGTCCACGTCGATGCGGGAAAATTGCTTTAACTAAAAAATAGCAACAAGTTCTTACTAACTAGTTCTATTAATTCAACCAGTTCTTACTAAAAATAAACTTACTATAAATAAAAATAAACTTGTACCTAATTAGTACCTAGTTTTTACTAACTAATTAGTACATAGGAACTACTGCCCTAATTACCATCTAATTTGATGAACCTAGGGGTGGAAAGTGGTAGCGGATATTCCAATTATCCAACTTAAAAGTAAAATAAGTGGTCAAATTTTACTCACTTTATTATGCATTGCACTAGTGTTTATTCATCATCTAAGAAAACATCATCTAAGAAAACATCCCAGCCGCATCTGTATCCAATTCATTTCCACCCATAGATGAACCCTAACTAATTTGATGCAACTAAAATTTGAAGAACCCTATCTAGGCAGAGGTAGGGGAGGGGGAGGAGCAGGCGTGCTCACCTTGGGTGCCTGCGGTGAGAGAGGGGCAGGCGGCGTCGAGGTCGGGGTTGGGGCTCGAGCGCGCGGCGGAGGGCGGCGTCGAGGTCGGGGTCGGGGGCGGCGTTGAGGTCGGGGGCGGGAGCGGCGTTGAATCCGAGGTCGGGGGCAGCTTAGAGGGTGTGCAGAGAGTGCGCGGCGGCCGACGGGCGAATGTCGGCGGCGAGAGCGGAGGAGTTCGATTTGGGGGAACTGGCCGTGGGGAAGGACGAACTCGGTGGTTAAGTCTGAAGTAGCAGTAGCGTGATACGTCTCCAACGTATCTATAATTTTTGATTGTTCCATGCTATTATATTACCCATTTTGGATGTTTATGGGCTTTATTTTACACATTTATATCATTTTTGGGACTAACCTACTAACTGGAGGCCCAGCCCATATTGCTGTTTTTTTGCCTATTTCAGTATTTCGAAGAAAAGGAATATCAAACGGAGTCCAAACGGAATGAAACCTTCGGGAGCGGGATTTTTGGAACAAATCTGATCCGGAGAGCTTGGAGTGCAAGTCAAGAAGCTCCCGAGGGCCCCACGAGATAGGGGGCCGCGCCGCCCTTGTAGGGCGCGCCCCCTGTCTCGTGGGCCCCTCGGGCAGCCACCGACATACTTCTTCTTCCTATATATACCTATGTACCCCGAAAACATCTAGGGGCACCACGAAATGCAATTTCCACCACCGTAACCTTCTGTATCCACGAGATCTCATCTTGGAGCCTTCGCCGGCACTCTACCGGAGGGGGAATCAACCACGAAGGGCTTCTACATCAACATCCTTGCCCCTCCGATGAGTTGTGAGTAGTTTACCACAGACCTACGGGTCCATAGTTATTAGCTAGATGGCTTCTTCTCTATTTTTGGATCTCAATACAATGTTCTCCCCCTGTCTTGTGGAGATCTATTTGATGTAAACTCTTTTTGCGGTGTGTTTGCCGAGATCCGATGAATTGTGGGTTTATGATCAAGTTTATCTATGAATAGTATTTGAATCTTCTCTGAATTCTTTTATGTATGATTGAGTTATCTTTGCAAGTCTCTTCGAATTATCAGTTTGGTTTGGCCTACTAGATTGATCTTTCTTGACATGGGAGAAGTGCTTAGCTTTGGGTTCAATCTTGCGGTGTTCTTACCCAGTGACAGAAAGGGTTGCAAGACACGTATTGTATTGTTGCCATCGAGGATGACAAGATGGGGTTTATATCATATTGCATGTGTTTATCCCTCTACATCATGTCATCTTACTTAATGCGTTACTATGTTCTTATGAACTTAATACTCTAGATGCAGGCAGGAGTCGGTCGATGTGTGGAGTAATAGTAGTAGATGCAGGCAGGGGTCGGTCTACTTGTTATGGACGTGATGCCTATATACATGATCATGCCTAGATAATCTCATAACTATGCGCTTTTCTATCAATTGCTCGACAGTAATTTGTTCACCCACCGTAATACTTATGCTATCTTGAGAGAAGCCTCTAGTGAAACCTATGGCCCCCGGGTCTATCTCTTATCATATTTGCTTTCAATCTACCTTTATTTGCATCTTTACTTTTTTGCATCTATATTACAAAATACCAAAAATATATTTATCTTATCATACTATCTTTATTAGATCTCACTTTCGCAAGTGGTCATGAAGGGATTGACAACCCCTTTATTGCGTTGGTTGCGAGTTCTCAGTTTGTTTGTGTAGGTGCGTGGGACTTTTGAGGAGCCTCCTACTGGATTGATACCTTGGTTCTCAAAACTGAGGTAAATACTTACGCTACACTTTGCTGCATCACCCTCTCCTCTTTGAGGAAAACCAACGCAAGCTCAAGACGTAGCAAGAAGGATTTCTAGCGCCGTTGCCGGGGAGGTCGTCGCTCAAGTCAAGACATACCAAGTACCCATCACAAACCCATCTTCCTCGCATTTACATTATTTGCCATTTGCCTCTCGTTTTCCTCTCCCCCACTTCACCCTTGCCGTTTTATTCGCCCTCTCTTTCCCAATCTCTTCTCTCTTTTGCTTGCTCTTTCGTTTGCTTGTTTGGTTGGATTAGATGCTTATTATTACTAAATAGAGAACCTAAGATCTATGGATCCTCATCCGCTTGCTAATCTTTTTAAGAGATCCAATTATGATGAACCTAGTGCTAGTAAGTTTTGTGCACTAGATTATCTTTATGAAGTTTTGCTTGAAATTCGTGAATTTGAAAAATACGATGAAGAAATTTATGAAGAGACTCACGATAAATCCTTGAATAAAAAGCATGATTGCATTGATTTTCCTATAAATTCTCTTGATGACAATTGTGCTAACAATATGCAAAACTCTAAGCTTGGGGATGCTAGTTTTGCTATGTCCACTACTTGTTTCAATGATCATGATTGGGGCGATTCTTCTTATAACCTTGAAAATTTATTTAAGACCCATGATGAATATGAGATTGATAATAGTGTTTGCAATAATATTGAAAGTGGGTTTTGTCGTGGATTTGTCACGGCAGATGTCCTAGTGAAAGGACTTAGTCGTGGAGCCATCGCTACGAGTTTACTTGAAGGGGTTAAAGCGGACACAAAGACACGAGGATTTTATACTAGTTCGGCCCCTTCGATGAAGGTAAAAGCCTACGTCTAGTTGTGATGGAATTGATGTAGTCTCGATGGCTAGGGAGCAAACAAGCTTCGCCTAGGCTCGAGCTATGGTTGTCTCTCCTGAACCGCCGCCGGGTCGTCCCCTTATATACACGGGTGACGCCCGTCGGTCCCTAGAGTCCCAACCGGTTCATACTCGTATCCGGTTGGTGTCTCTCTATTCCTAACTTACAATACAAGTTTATACATCAGGACGGTTTACGGCTACACATTCTAAACCGACTACAGGCCTTGGGCCTTTATCTGCTTATACCACTAATGAAGTTAACCCGGCCCAAGTAGGCCGGTTTACGCCTAGTGGTAATATCCCCAACATTAGGCCCCAGATTGATTTGAACTGGTTCATGTCAATCCTTCAACGAATCTTGTGTCTTGGACATCTTCGGGTAATTGGTAAACCGCCATGTCGTCATCATTTCTGGTTGCTGTAAACCGGCATGACGTCATCATGAAATTTGTCATTGATAATGTCCTCTTTTAATAATAACTCCTGGATCCGCGCACTTGACCTAGCTCTGCTGCCTTATAAATAAGACCTAAGGGTCATTTTCCCCTTCGTTCCTTCTTCTTCGTCTTCCTCGCGTCGCCAGCCTTGGAGCTCCGCCACCACCGTCGACCTCTGCCGCGTCCTAGGCTGCTGCATCAACCTGAACGTACCAGAGTGTTGCGGCATCTTTCCGCACCTTCTCCGTTCCCGGTAAGCTTTCTCTTCTTCTTGACCTAGATCCGTTCTTAGGGTTCCGTGTTCATGCTGTGTTCATCGCGCGCTCATATCTGTTTTCTGATCTTGAATGATTCCGTGAACTCCTGCGGTGTTTAGTAGTGATTTTTAAGCATCCGCCTGTAGTTTCTCATCTAAGCCCATAGATCTCCCGCACATATCCGCTCAATGGTTCACTTCTGTTTCTACCTTACTCTTCAAAATATTTTCTGTTTTTGTGAGCTCGCTGTAGATCCGCGGTTGTAACAAGATTTTGTGAAACTTGTTTCTGCATACCTAGTTATCCATAGCTTCAATTGCTTCCGATGCTTAGGCGGTTTAACTTTACCATAGAAAAAATTGCTAAACCGGTATATATCATTAGTCCCCTGGTTGAACCGTCAGAACCATATGATGCCGCATTGTAGAAGACCGGTTTATAGGTACTGCGTCCGGTTTATCGTAGTTTAGATCAACACCTTTTATCCAGCATGTTCTTGAACCAGATCACCTATTTCTTGTAGATCTCATCATGGCCAAACAAGTGTATGAGTGCAATTGGGTCCCCTCTCGCGTCACAGAATCACAGCTGGCTGATCTAGTCTTGATCGGCGCTTTAGACAGTAAAGATACAATCCATTGGAGGGTTCCTGGAGATGAATGTCCTCCCACACCCCAGGAAGGAGAGGTTGTGGTCTTCGCAGATCACTTGGCCCGGGGCTTCAAACCGCCCGGTTCAAAATTTTACCGGGATGTGTTAGCCAACTTTCAGCTCCGTCCACAGGATATTGGCCCCAATTCCGTCACCAATCTATGTCACTTTCAAGTACTCTCTGAGGTATACCTTCAAGAGGAGCCTTCTGTCGAGTTGTTTAGAGACCTCTTCCATTTAAACCGTCGCACTGAGTTTACCGACGGTCCCAATACTGAACTGGGTGGCATGGCCATTCAGAAGAGGAAGGAAATCACTTATCCCCACGTTAAACTCCATACTCACCCCAAGGAATGGAATGCAACTTGGTTTTATTGCAAAGATACTTCTCCTGAGAATGAAAATCCCTTGCCTGGCTTCCGTCCGGAACGGCTCAGCAACACTCACCCTTTTCCACAAAGACTAAGTGGCAAGGAGAGAATTAAATATGCCCCGCAGCTGTCCAAGCTCCGAGCTTTTATGGCCAACGGGCTAACAGGAATAGACCTTGCACGCTGTTGGATATCGTGGAGTATACTGCCTCTGAGCCGGCGCTCCGGTTTGATGTGCAAGTATACTGGTAGCGTCGATGACCCACTCCGACATACCAAAATCCAACTCTCCGACGATGAAGTCACCGATTCTGTAAAGAAGATGTTGAATGAACCGGAACACCTCTGTGCTCAAACCGGTCTGCCTCCTTACTGCACCACCAACAAACCGCCAGCGGTAAGATTTTAGTTGCTCTATTGTTGAATCTATTATTGCTTTATCTGTCTGATGTTTAATTACTGCTGATCCAGGGTGATAATCCGTTTTGGAGCAAGAAACTTTCACAAGATAAAGCGGAGAAGGCAGGGCGGCCAACCCGGCCCAAGACAAAGGTTATCAAAAAACCAGCTCACAAGAGAAAAACCACCGCTTCATCTGATCCAGCTATTGATGATGATGTGGGTAACCCGGATCTTGAGGTAGAACTTGATTCACTTGGCTTACTTTTTACACGCCTTATTGATGATGATGCTTGCTAGGACGACGCTGAAGCCAACAATGCAGGATTTGTTGAGGTAACTATTCTCTCTTCCGATTCAGAAATCTTGCCTTTGCCAAAATTTCGCCAGGCAAACCAGAAAGTTAAATTTTCTCATCCTCTTGCTTACTTGGATCCCAAATTTCTTATGAAGACCCAGCATCATGAAGCTCGTCGCACAACCCGGCACAGTGGCCAGGTAGTTATCTCTGCCGGTTTACCCAACAGCCCGGTTCGAAAACGCCGCTCCGAGGTCTCCGACCTTTTTATTGATTTAAATCCTAAAGCGGCTTTCTTCCGTCAACCTCTTAATCCATCCGACTCCGATTATCAGGTCACTTCTCATTCATCTTCTGGTGAATCGTCGGCCACTCAACTACCACCATTGAAAATAGTTGCTGGGTAAGCTAAACTAAACATGTGCTTCCCGTATACTGTGTAATGGCTTATGCTTCTCCTTGACTCTTTGTTTTCCTTTCAGAGCTAAACTGAAACCAAGCAAGAAGGCCCGCCTGGATAAAGCGGCTGAAGAAGATGTAGCCCCAGAACATGACAAAGTGCCAGATCTTGAAGAATTTGCTCCTGAAGATATTCCCAATGATCCTCCTTTTCAAGACGATGCCATTCCCGAAGAGAGGCCTATTAACCCTGCAGCCTCTGCTGATCCGCCTGCCAGCTCCGTCCGGATTGAGAAATCCCACAGTCCTGCTGACAAACCGGCCGCACCCACACAAACCGGTGAATCCAAAGATGATGACGTTGTGATTACCGGTGTGGGCCGCTTTGAAACCGGGAATCCTGTCACTCTTACCAAGCATACCATAAAAGAGGATTTTTCCACTCTTAACAAAGGAAAATGGGATGTTGAACTGGAGACATATGCTGCTCTGAGTGCTCAAGATCTTCATTCCAGCTATTTAAACCGGCTTTACACTAGCCGTGATTGTGAAGCTGGCCTGGTGAAGATGATGAGGGATAAATTTGAGGTAACTTCTTTTCTTGCTGCCATTGTATCCATCCTTCTAGCCCCCAAGGGCCGGTTTGTAACCTTGGTCAAACCGGGACTTGAATATGTACCTCAACACTTTTGAAAATCCATCGATATAGCCCCCAAGGGCCAGTTTAACTTAGCATAATTAAACCGGGGCTCAGACAGAAAACTACCCTTAGAATAGAATTTTGATCAAATAGCCATTATCCCCCAAGTGCCAAGTTGAATACCTGTATTGAGCTTGGGACTTTGTAATCTAGTAATGTACATAAAAATTGAAGGTGCATTAGCCCCCAAGCATCAGGCATAGAACTTTGTTATGTGGTTGATACTTCAACTTCTGAGACCGCCTGTTTAAAGCGAAATGCTGTCTGTATGCAGGCTGAGGTCAGAATCAAGGAGGATCGGATTGCCGATTTGCAGGAGGCCTTGAAAACCCAACAGGCTGAAACAGACAAGGCCAAGGAAGAACTAACCAGCGCCTTGAGCACTACTGAACAGCTGAAGGAGGGCTTCAGGAAAGAGTGGGCTGATTGGGCCACTGAGAAGACCGCTTTAACCAAAAGAGCAGAAAATGCTGAAGCTGCCCTTAAACCGGTGGTGGATGAACTGACGGCCGTAAAGCGGCAAATACACTCCATGACCGCTGCGATCTTTGGTAAGCTCCTTTTAACTTCTGTGATAATGTGAACCTGCTATAGCGTAAATCCGGTTTGAGACCATTCCTATCTTGTTGTAGGCACACGCATCGGGCACTTAGGAAATGATGTGCGGAAGAAACTGAAGGCTGCCTACACCTTGGTGGAGCAATTGTATACCGGAGCCCAGCGGATCATCACCACAGCTTCTCATAACAACCCGGCACCTTCATTAATCCAGGACACTCTAAACAGGTTGTCGATGCTTCTGGCCCGGATTGAAGAGCTGAAAAAATCCGCTGCTCAAACCGGAGCTATTAACGCATTGATCTGGGCCAAGGCATGGGTTCCAGACTTTGACCCTGTGGAAGCATCTCAAGGCTATCCCAGCGTGAAGGAAGATGGCTCTGAATTTAACGAGGAAGATTTAAGGGCAATAAACCGCAAAGGCGCCCTCGGCTTGTCACTAGTCAAGAGGCGACTTGACGATTATCAAGCACAATACAATGACCGAACAAGCGAGTGCGCCCAACTCTTGAAGCGGAGAATCGATCCCTCCAATCCGTAAGCACACTTACGTTCTCGATATTGAACCGTCTTCCCGATCCATGAAGAAGCTGTTTTCCAAGCTTTAATGGGAATCGTTCGACCACCGTTGATTTCCAGCCAATGGGTAGAGACGAGGAAGTCAAGCGGCGGGTGATGAGGAGCAGGCTTGAACCGGAAGCCGGTTTGGATAGCTGTCTTTGGCATCTTTCCAAAAGAACAATGATCTTATTTCGCACCGTCGTTGCCTTGTAATAGGATAGTTAATACTTGCCTTGAATATGCCTTCGCATAAGTCATCAAGCTTTTTTTGAGAACTTCAATTCATATTTCCTGCAATCAGAAACATTTGAACTTCGGTGGCGGTTATACCGCCAGCCGGTTTATGATCTTATTATATGTATCAGCAATGTAACAAATAGGTGATACATAAATACCTGCCATGTTTGGGCATGAAGCTGGCTTAGCCAAGCTTGAAGTGGCGGTTTTATAAACCATTACCGTCAATAAGGAGGGAGAAAACAGCTCCCGTATAGACCGTACTGAATCAATACAAGCCCCCTTGTTACTCCATGATGTTTAACAGGAAAAGGTAAACCGGGCATACTTCTCCGGATTAAAGGGGAATCAAATCCATCGGCTGAACCGGAAAAAAGGTGTTTGTTGACATAGAAGAAATCCAACAAAAACAAAGAACAAACAAACCATGAAAATAACATGGAAGCAAAGGCAATGATAAAAACCGTTTGCAAAAATATGCTATACTGAGCTGATCAGATGGTATTACCATGGCAGGACCAAGCCCCCAATAGGTGTGGCGATGGTTCAAGTCAGCCAGGTCCCCAAATGATTCGTGGCATATATGCCAGATCAAGAGGCGTGGCAATGGTTCGGGTTCGACCTAGCCCCCAAGTGATTTTGTGGCCTTAGGCCGACCAAGAGGCGTGACTGGTTCAGACTTGACCATGTCCCCAAATGATCTGGTGGCTGTCGCCTATCAAAAGGTGTCGCGTTGGTTCGGACACGACCAAGGCCCCCAGTGATATATAAAAAACAAATGTCAAGGGGTAAACCGGAGGCCGCTTTAAAAACAGAGCCACTCCATGTAACCACGCATGATAAGAAAGACAGAGACCCCGCTTTAGCTGAGGCTCCGGTTTTATTATACCAACGATAATATACACATTGTCATGATATGTACATAGATAGAGCCGATGGCTCAAGTATAGTAAGGCCAAAGATGAGCTATGTTCCACGGCCTGTTGGTCTCCTCCTCTGATGCGCGTGAGTCTTGATGCTCTCGAATATCAATCAGATAGTACGACCCGTTGTGCAGATTCTTGCTAACCACGAAAGGCCCCTCCCAAGGTGGGGATAACTTGTGCATATCCGTCTGGTCTTGGATGAGTCGAAGCACCAAATCACCTTCTTGAAAAGTTCTGGTTCTAACCCGGCGACTGTGATAGCGACGAAGATCTTGCTGGTAAATCGCCGACCGGGCAGCCGCTATATCGCGCTCCTCGTCCAATAGGTCCAAAGCGTCTTGCCGTGCTGCCTCATTGTCCGCTTCAACATAAGCTGCCACACGAGGCGAATCGTGTCAGATATCACTAGGGAGAACTGCCTCTGCTCCATAGACCATGAAAAATGGTGTGTACCCTGTGGACCGGTTTGGCGTAGTATTGATACTCCATAGAACAGATGGTAGCTCTTCAACCCAACATCCTGGTGTTCGTTGCAATGGGACCATAAGCTGGGGTTTGATGCCTCGCAAGATCTCTTGATTAGCTCGTTCTGCCTGTCCATTGGACTGGGGGTGTGCCACTGATGACACAGCAAGTCGGATGTGCTCACATTCATAGAACTCCTTCATAGCACCCTTGGATAAATTGGTGCCATTGTCAGTAATAATACTGTGTGGAAAGCCAAACCAGAAAATCACCTTTTTGATGAACTGCACCGCTGTTGCTGCATCACACTTGCTGACAGGCTCCGCTTCAACCCACTTGGTAAATTTGTCAACTGCCACCAAAAGGTGGGTTTTCTTATCCTTGGATCTTTTAAAAGGTCCGACCATATCCAGCCCCCAAGTTGCAAATGGCCACGTTATTGGAATCATCCTCAATTCTTGCACCGGCACATGAGCACGCCTTGAAAATTTCTGACATCCATCACACTGTTTAACCAAGTCCTCTGCATGAGCATGCGCTGTCAACCAGTAGAACCCGTGACAAAACGCCTTTGCCACCAGAGACTTTGAACCGGCGTGGTGTCCACAATCCCCTTCATGGATTTCTCTTAAGATTTCACAGCCTTCTTCAGGAGAAACACAACGTTGAAACGCCCCTGATACACTGCAATGACGCAATTCACCATTGAGAATCGTCATAGACTTGGATCGCCGGTCTATCTGCCTTGCCAGAATTTCATCCTCTGGCAACTCCCCCCGGGTCATGTATGCAAGATAAGGAACCGTCCAATCCGGAATAGCATGTAACGCTGCCACCAATTGAGCCTCCGGATCAGGAATAGCCAAATCCGCTTCACCTGGGAGCTGGACTGACAGATTGTGCAACACGTCCAAAAAGACATTAGGCGGGACCGGTTTGCGTTGAGAACCCAACCGGCTTAAAGCGTCCGCCGCTTCATTCTTCCGACGGTCCACATGATCCACTTGATAACCCTTGAAGCAACCCGCAATATTATCCACTTCCCGATGATATGCAGCCATGAGCGGGTCCTTAGAATCCCAAGTGCCAGACACCTGTTGAGCCACAAGGTCTGAGTCACCGAAACACTTAACCCGGCTTAAGTTCATTTCTTTAGCCATTCGGAGACCATGGAGCAAGGCTTCGTACTCAGCTGCATTATTAGTACAAGGGAACATTAAGCGGAGAACATAACAGAACTTATCACCTCGTGTGGAAGTTAATACGACTCCAGCCCCCGAGCCTTCCAATTGCCTGGATCCATCAAAATGAATAGTCCAATATGTGTGATCCGGCTTCTCCTCCGGCGCTTGTAACTCCGTCCATTCATTGATGAAATCAACAAGTGCTTGAGATTTCACCGCCGTCCGAGGCACATACTTCAGTCCGTGTGGCCCAAGCTCTATAGCCCACTTGGCAATCCGCCGATCGCCTCCGGTTCTCAGATGATATCACCCAAGGAGCTGAACTGACCACTGTGATGGGGTGCCCTTGAAAATACTGCTTCAACTTCCGGCTGTCCATGAAGACACCATAGACCAGCTTCTGCCAATGCGGATACCTTTGCTTGGATTCAATAAGCACCTCGCTGATATAATAAACCGGCCGCTGAACCGGATATTGCTTGCCTGCCTCCTTGCGTTCCACCACAATGGCCACGCTAACTGCCCGAGCATTGGCTGCTACGTATAATAATAGTGGCTCCTTGTCAACCGGAGCTGCAAGAACAGGCGGATTGGCTAATTGCCGCTTCAAGTCCTCAAATGCTTCATCAGCAGCCGGACTCCAGACGAAATTGTCTGTCTTCCTCAGCATTTGGTACAAAGGGATGGCCTTCTCTCCAAGGCGGCTGATAAACCGGCTCAGGGCAGCGATTCTGCCCGCCAAGCGCTGAACATCGTTGATACACTTTGGTTTAGCCAGGGAGGTAATGGCTGTAATCTTCTCCGGATTAGCCTCAATTCCCCTGTTGGACACCAGGAAACCCAGTAACTTGCCTGCCGGAACACCAAAGACACACTTGGCCGGATTGAGCATCATCTTGTAAATGCGCAAGTTGTCGAAGGTTTCCTTCAAATCATCCACCAGCGTCTCCTTCTGCCTTGATTTTACCACAATATCATCCACGTAGGCGTGAACATTGCGACCGATCTGTTTATGCAGGCAATTCTGTACACACCGTTGATAGGTGACTTGGGCACTCTTGAGCCCGAAGGGCATAAACACATAGCAGAAGGCTCCAAATGGAGTAATAAATGCTATTTTCTCCTGGTCCTTAACCGCCATTTTGATCTGATGATATCCAGAGTATGCATCCAAAAAACTCAAACGCTCACAACCCGCCGTTGCATCAATGATCTGGTCAATGCGGGGGAGGACAAAAGGATCCGCTGGACAGGCTTTGTTGAGATCTGTGTAATCCACGCACATACGCCAAGTGCCGTTTTTCTTAAGAACCAGCACCGGATTAGCAAGCCACTCTGGATGGAACACCTCAATAATAAAGCCAGCTGCCAAAAGCCTGGCTACTTCCTCTCCAATGGCTTTGCGCCTTTCTTCGTTAAACCGGCGGAGGAATTGTTTTACCGGTTTATACTTAGGATCCACATTAAGAGTGTGCTCAGCGAGTTCCCTCGGTACACCTGGCATGTCGAACGGCTTCCATGCAAAGATGTCCCGATTCTCACGGATGAACTCGATGAGCGCGCCTTCCTATTTGGGATCCAGGTTGGCACTGATAGCGAACTGCTTGGACGAATCGCCGGGCACGTAGTCAACAAGCTTGGTCTCAGCTGCCAATTTGAACTTCAGATCCGAATCATGCTCTGTAGTTGGCTTGTTTAAAGGAGTCATATCTGCCGGATCAACATTGTCCTTGTAGTATTTCAACTCCTCCGTGGCACAGACCGACTCTGCATAAGCCGTATCACCTTCCTCACATTCCAAAGCGACCCTACGGCTCCCAGGAACCGTTATCGTCCCCTTGTAACCCGGCATCTTGAGCTGCAAGTAGATATAACAAGGCCGCGCCATGAACTTGGCGTAAGCCGGCCGGCCAAACAAGGCATGATATGGGCTCCGGATCTTCACCACCTAAAATGTTAATTTTTCCGACCGGGAGTCGTGCTCGTCCCCAAAAGCCACATCCAGGGCTATCTTACCAACAGGATATGCAGATTTGCCAGGCACCACACCATGGAACACCGTATTGGACGGTCTGAGATCTTTGTCTGTTAGACCAATGCAGCGGAATGTCTCGTAGTACAGTATGTTAATACTGCTTCCTCCATCCATGAGTACCTTGGTGAATTTATAACCCCCCACCTGAGGGTCTACCACTAATGCTAGCTGGCCCGGATTATCAACCCGGGGCGGGTGATCCTCTGTGCTCCACACGATAGACTGCTCCGACCAGCGCAAGTAACGTGGTACGGCCGGTTCAACAGAATTCACCGCTCGCTTGTGGAGTTTTCGGTCACGTTTATCCAAGCTTGTGAAAACATGATATTGCCCATTGTTCAACTGTTTTGGCTGGCTCTGATAACTCGACTGCTGCTGCTGCTGCTGGCCGTTCTGATTACTCTGGTGGTTGTGACCGCCCTGATTGAGACCTGAACCGGAAGCTCCATCGTGACCCGGCCCATGAAAACCGGATCCTGAACCGCCACCTGACCCATGGTCATACTTAAAGGCATTAGAGTTTTTAAACTCCTGCATAATATAACAATCCTTCCAAAGATGGTTAGCCGGCGCCTCCTTCGTCCCGTGCTTCGGGCAAGGCTGATTCAACAAATAATTCAAGCGGCTTGCGTTAGGATTGGGAGCCCCATTACGATTTGCCGCTTTACCTCTGCGCCGTTGCCCCCTGTCCTGTGCATTAGTGTTGGCCACAAAGTCCATGCGGCCATCTGCCTTGCGCTTGCCTCCGTTTCCATGACCCGCCGGTTTATACTGTTGCTGTTTGGAGTTGCTATTCTTCCTTCCCTTCCCTACTTCATCATCATCAGCCTCGGGATCCTTGGTACTATCCGAATCAGCATACTTCACTAAAGCGGCCATGAGGGTTCCCATGTCATTACAGAACCGCTTCATGCGTCCTAATTTCAATTTCAAAGGGTCAAACCGGCAGTTGCCCTCCAGAGTTAGGATCGCAGAGTCAGCATTAATCCTGTCAGACGAGTGCAAAATTTCTGAAACGCAGCGCACCCAACGGGTCGTTGATTCTCCTTCCTCCTGGACAAAAGCCGCCAGGTCTACTATGGACTTGGGCTGCTTACATGTATCCTTAAAATTCTAGATAAACCGGGCCCGCAACTGGGCCCATGAGCTGATAGAATTGGGCGGTAGGCTCTTTAACCAAGTACGAGCCGTGCCTTCAAGCATCATGGTGAAGTATTTTGCACACGCGGTCTCATCTACGTCTAGCATCTCCATGGCCATCTCATAACTCTCTACCCATGCTTCAAGGGATAAATCAGTGGTGTAATTCGGCACCTTGCGCGGACCCTTGAAATCTTTGGGCAGGCGCACAGTACGTAAAGCGGGGATTAAACAAGGCACTCCCAAAGCGGATGCAACTCCTGGTCCGGCGAAGGTGGTCGGGCGAACCGGTGTAAGTTGACCCGCATCATCCTGTGCTGCTAACTCGGCCTCCCTTCGCGCCCGGGCCCGATCCACCACATCCTGAGCATCGCGAACACCACCTGCCGGGTTATTTCCACGGGCCGCTTCATGGCCTCGCGCATTGCTTGATATGGCCGGTTCATCCATGCGCCTGCTATAGCTCCGGCTTGGACGGGGTGTAGAATGAATTCGATCACGGCTGTACGAATATGCTTCCTGCTGAATTAGCGCGGTCCAAAGAAGCTCCTTAACCCGGCGCGTCTCTACCGCTTGCGGAGAGTCCCCTTCGACTGGGATAGCCTCTAATCGCGCGTCAGCTGCAACAAGGTTGTCCATAGGATTCGAATAATGACCCGGGGGCGTCTGAACCGGCGGAGGGACCACAATGTTCTGTTGAGGCGGTTCCATCAGGCGGGGTTGGACCGTCGCTCCTGCCCAGTGCCTCGATCCGGTTTGTCTCAGTCTTTGCGGCGCGGATTATCGGGTCCAGCTCCTGGTGTGTGAAAGAGATTTCGGGGGTCAAACCCTAATGGCAGGCGTGATCTGTACTTCCGCTTCAAAACCTCCTGTGATGCGTTCTGGTCGAGCATGAGTTTGTAAGCCTGGGCATCCAAAGCGGCCCGCTCTGCAGCCATCCTGTCCTTCTCTGCCGCCAGATCCGCTTTAGCTTGCATGATCTGCTCTTTCACCTTTGCAAATCTCTGCATCATGAGCATCCTGATCCGCCGGATTGGCTTCTGCCATAAGCGCGGCTAGTGCATCAAATAGATCAGATAGAACTTAAACCGGCGGGCGCACAAGGCCTCCTGCCCCTGCTGCTGCTGCTGATCCAGAGAGCATTGCTGCGGCGGTCGAAGAGTGATTCGCTGCTTGTGTACCGGCCATGAATATTCCAACCCGGTTGATCTGGCCCGGGGGGGTCCGGAATACTGTTGCCATCGGAACAACCCCTGACCAGGTCGTCTTGCAACTGGTATAGCGATTCGGTCTCTCCGGTTGAGGACTCGTTGCCGGAATAGATGACGGTCTCATTACCGTGCTCTGACTCGTCCTCACGCTCTCCTCCGTGGATGACTCCAACGAAGGCACGCTTCATGGCCGGTTTAGCCTGGGTATATCTCGCACGCTGAGCCGTCTCAACAAGGTCGGTGCAGATGTCCGGCTCAGGCCCAGGCTCACTGATCTTGCCAATGAAAACGTGTATGCCACCAAAGGGGACCCGGTACCCGTACTCGATTGAATCGGCCTCGGGACCCCATCCTGCGTCGTTGATGTAAATCTTGCCACAACGACTCTTGGTCATCCGGCCCACAGCATAGCCTTCGAGTCCATTGAGCTTGCCCTCCAAGATCGTCAAACCATCGTGCGATTGCCCCACGGCGGGCGCCAACTGTCGTGGATTTGTCACGGCAGATTTCCTAGTGAAAGGACTTAGTCGTGGAGCCATCGCTACGAGTTTACTTGAAGGGGTTAAAGCGGACACAAAGACACGAGGATTTTATACTAGTTCGGCCCCTTCGATGAAGGTAAAAGCCTACGTCTAGTTGTGATGGAATTGATGTAGTCTCGATGGCTAGGGAGCAAACAAGCTTCGCCTAGGCTCGAGTTGTGGTTGTCTCTCCTGAACCGCCGCCGGGTCGTCCCCTTATATACACGGGTGACACCCGTCGGTCCCTAGAGTCCCAACCGGTTCGTACTCGTATCCCGGTTGGTGTCTCTCTATTCCTAACTTACAATACAAGTTTATACATCAGACCGGTTTACGGCTACACATTCTAAACCGACTACAGGCCTTGGGCCTTTATCTGCTTATACCACTAATGAAGTTAACCCGGCCCAAGTAGGCCGGTTTACGCCTAGTGGTAATATCCCCAACAGGTTTGGAAGAGTGTCAACTTTAGATCCCACATATTTGGAGTATGTTCAATCTTATGATATTTTTGATAAAAGTGGGTTCGGAAAGGTCATGACTTTAGTTAATGTTAATCCCACTATCTTGGAAGAGTGTCAACTTCGTATGCATGTGGATCGTGTTGGAAATATTTTATGTGATAGTTATTTTGTTGAATTTGCTTATGATCCTACATTTAATTATTATGAGAGAGGAAAATATGGTCGTAGAAATTTTCATGTTACTAAATTACCTCTCTTCATGTTGAGATTGCTATCATCTCTTTGTTCTTCCTTGCATATGCTAGTTTTTGCTTGCCTTGGTAATTTGTTTTCTTACAAGATGCCTATGCATAGGAAGTATGTTAGACTTAAGTGTGTTTGTCACATGTTTTATGATGCTCTCTTTGTGCTTCAATTCTTGTCGTTCATGTGAGCATCATTGAAATCTCAATGCCTAGCTAAAAAGGCTTTAAAGAAAAGCGCTTATTGGGAGACAACCCAATATTTTTCCTTGCTGTTATTTAATAAATCTTGCATCTACCTTCTGTTTATATGTGTTTTTATCTTTTAATTAGTGTTTGTGCCAAGTAGAACCTATAGGATAACCTACGATGATAGTTGATTTGATTCTGCTGAAAAACAAAAACTTTGCGTGCACGAATATAATTTTGTTAAATCACAGGAACGTTATTTTGCGTTGATTATTTTTGCTGCTGTTCAATATAAAAATTGTCCAGGACTTCCTATTTTTGTAGGATTTTTATAGTTCCAGAATTTTGCGTTAGTTACAGATTGCTACAGACTGTTCTGTTTTTGACAGATTCTGTTTTTCGTGTGTTGTTTGCTTATTTCAATGCATCTATGGCTAGTAATTCAGTCTATGAACCATAAAGAAGTTGGAATACAGTAGATTTAACACCAAAATAAATAAAGAATGAGTTCATTGCAGTACCTTATGTGGTGGTTTTGTTTTCTTTCACTAACGGAGCTTATAAGATTTCCTGTTGAGTTTTGTGTTGTGAAGTTTTCAAGTTTTGGGTAAAGCTTTTATGGACTATGGAATAAAGGGTGGCAAGAGCCTAAGCTTGGGGATTCCCATGGCACCCCAAGATATTCAAGGATAGCCAAAAGCCTAAGCTTGGGGATGCCCCGGGAAGGCATCCCCTCTTTCGTCTTCGTTCATTGGTAACTTTACTTGGAGCTATATTTTTATTTGCCACATGATATGTGTTTTGCTTGGAGCGTCATGTATTATATTAGTCGTTGCTTTTTAGTTTACCACAATCATCCTTGCTGTACACACATTTTGGGAGAAGCCTATTTGATTAGAATTTGCTAGAATACTCTATGTGCTTCACTTTTATCTTTTGAGCTTGATAGTTTTGCTCTAGTGCTTCACTTATATCTTTTAGAGCACGGTGGTGTCTTAATTTTGAAGAAATTGCTAGTCTCTCATGCTTCACTTATATCATTTTGAGAGTCTTTTAGAACATCATGGTATTTTCTATGATCATAAAGTTGGTCCTAGAATGATGAGCATCCAAGTTGGGTATAATAAAAACTATCATAGAAAGTGAATTGGATGCTATGATCAATTTGATGCTTGATAATTGTTTTGAGATATGGAGGTAGTGTATTAAAGTCATGCTAGTTGGGTGATTATGAATTTAAAGAATGCTTGTGTTGAAGTTTGTGATTCCCGTAGCGTGCACGTATGGTGAACCGCTTTGTGATGAAGTTGGAGCACAATTTTATTTATTGATTGTCTTCCTTATGAGTGGCGGTCGGGGACGAGCGATGGTCTTTTCCTACCAATCTATCCCCCTAGGAGCATGCGGGTAGTACTTTGGTTTTTGATGACTTCTAATTTTTTGCAACAAGTATATGAGTTCTTTTGATTAATGTTGAGTCCATGGATTATACACACTCTTTCACCCTTCCACCCTTGCTAGCCTCTCTTGTATCGTGTAATTTTCGCCGTTACCATACACCCACCATTTACCTTCCTCAAAACAGCCACCATACCTACCTATTATGGCATTTCCATAGCCATTCCGAGATATATTGCCATGCAACTTTCCACCGTTCCATTCATATGACACGCATTACTTTTGTCATATTTCTTTTTGCATGATCATGTAGTTGACATTGTATTTGTGGCAAGGCCACCTTCATAATTTTCATACATGTCGCTCTTGATTCATTGCATATCCCGGTACACCGCCGGAGGCATTCATATAGAGTCATATCTTGTTCTAGCTTTGAGTTGTAAATCCATAAAAGTGTGATGATCTTCATTATTAGAGCATTGTCCTAGTGAGGAAAGGATGATGAAGACTATGATTCCCCCACAAGTCGGGATGAGACTTCGGACTTTACAAAAAAAAAGAAGAGAAAAAAAAGAATAGAAAAAAAAGAAGAGAAAGGCCAAAAAAAAGATAGGCCAAAGAAAAAGAAAAAGAAAAAAAATAAAATGAGAGAAAAATAGAGAAGGGATAATGCTACTATCTCTTTTTCCACACTTGTGCTTCAAAATAGCACCATGATCTTCATGATAGAGAGTCTCTTATGTTGTCACTTTCATATACTAGTGGGAATTTTTCATTATAGAACTTGGCTTGTATATTCCAATGATGGGCTTCCTCAAAGTGCCCTAGGTCTTCGTGAGCAAGCAAGTTGGATGCACCCCACTTAGTTTCTTTTGTGTAGCTTTCATATATTTATAGCTCTAGTGCATCCGTTGCATGGCAATCCCTACTCACTCACATTGATATCTATTAATGGGCATCTCCATAGCCCGTTGATACGCCTAGTTGATCTGAGACTATCTTCTCCACAACCACCATTCTATTCCACATATAGTGCTATGTCCATGGCTCACGCTCATGTATTGCGTGAAAGTTGAAAAAGTTTGAGATTATTGAAGTATGAAACAATTGCTTGGCTTGTCATCGGGGTTGTGCATGGTTAAATACTTTGTGTGATGAAGATAGAGCATAGCTAGACTATATGATTTTGTAGGGATAACTTTCTTTAGCCATGTTATTTTGAGAAGACATGATTACTTTGACTAGTATGCTTGACGTATTACTATTTCTTATGTCAATATGAACTTTTATTTTGTATTCATTTGGGTCTGAACATTCATGCCACAATAAAAAAAATTACATTGAGAAATATGCTAGGTAGCATTCCATATCAAAAATTTCTTTTTATCATTTACCTACTCGAGGACGAGCAGGAATTAAGCTTGGGGATGCTTGATACGTCTCCAACGTATCTATAATTTTTGATTGTTCCATGCTATTATATTACCCCTTTTGGATGTTTATGGGCTTTATTTTACACATTTATATCATTTTTGGGACTAACCTACTAACCGGAGGCCCAGCCCATATTGCTGTTTTTTTGCCTATATCAGTATTTCGAAAAAAGGAATATCAAACGGAGTCCAAACGGAATGAGACCTTTGGGAGCGTGATTTTTGGAACAAATCTGACCCGGAGAGCTTGGAGTGCAAGTCAAGAAGCTCCTGAGGGCCCGACGAGATAGGGGGCCGCCCCCCTGTAGGGCACGCCCCCTGTCTCGTGGGCCCCTCGGGCAGCCACCGACGTACTTCTTCTTCCTATATATACCTATGTACCCCGAAAACATCCAGGGGCACCACGAAACACAATTTCCACCGTCTCAACCTTATGTATCCACGAGATCTCATCTTGGAGCCTTCGCCGGCACTCTGCCGGAGGGGGAATCAACCATGGAGGGCTTCTACATCAACATCCTTGCCCCTCCGATGAGTTGTGAGTAGTTTACCACAGACCTACGGGTCCATAGTTATTAGCTAGATGGATTCTTCTCTTTTTTTGGATCTCAATGCAATGTTCTCCCCCTCTCTTGTGGAGATCTATTCGATGTAAACTCTTTTTGCGGTGTGTTTGTCGAGATCCGATGAATTGTGGTTTTATGATCAAGTTTATCTATGAATAATATTTGAATCTTCTCTGAATTCTTTTATGTATGATTGATTTATCTTTGCAAGTCTGTTCAAATTATCAGTTTGGTTTGGCCTACTAGATTGATATTTCTTGCCATGGGAGAAGTGCTTAGCTTTGGGTTCAATCTTGCGGTGTTCTTACCCAGTGACAAAAAGGGTTGCAAGACACGTATTGTATTGTTGCCATCGAGGATAACAATATGGGGTTTATACCATATTGCATGTGTTTATCCCTCTACATCATGTCATCTTGCTTAATGCGTTACTCTGTTCTTATGAACTTAATACTCTAGATGCAAGCAGGAGTCGGTCGATGTGTGGAGTAATAGTAGTAGATGCAGGCAGGAGTCGGTCTAATTGTTATGGACGTGATGCCTATATACATGATCATGCCTAGATAATCTCATAACTATGCGCTTTTCTATCAATTGCTCGACAGTAATTTGTTCACCCACCATAATACTTATGCTATCTTGAGAGAAGCCTCTAGTGAAACCTATGGCCCCCGGGTCTATCTCTTATCATATTTGCTTTCAATCTACCTTTATTTGCATCTTTACTTTTTGTATCTATATTAGAAAATACCAAAAATATGTTTATCTTATCATACTATCTTTATTAGATCTCACTTTCGCAAGTGTCCGTGAAGGGATTGACAACCCCTTTATTGCGTTGGTTGCGAGTTCTCAGTTTGTTTGTGTAGGTGCGTGGGACTTTTGAGGAGCCTCCTACTGGATTGATACCTTGTTTCTCAAAACTGAGGGAAATACTACGCTACACTTTGCTGCATCACCCTCTCCTCTTGGAGGAAAACCAACACCAGCTCAAGACGTAGCATAGCGCGTTCCAGAAAGCTCGCTACTGCTACGTTAGCTACAGCATGTTCTGGGATACGCACTACTGCTACTCCTTTCTCTTTTTTCCCCTTTTTCATTTATTTTTCTTCACATTTTATTTTTTTCCTTTCACCTTCTTCTATTTCTTTCATTTTCAATTACCTTTCTATTTGCTTTCCATTTAATTTTATATCCTTTAGCAGTAGCAAGTTTAGAATAAAATGCGCTGCTACAAAGAAAGTAGCGGTAGCGCGGTTCGATATAGATCGCTACTACTATGTGTAGCCTATCGGCTTAGCCGTGGGAATTTTAGTAGTAACGTGTTTAGAGCAAGGCGCGCTACTGCTAGGAAATTATCTGCAGTAGCTTGTTTGCCAGAGCGCTATCGCTACTTAGCACCAGCGTGCTTTTTTGACCCACGCTACTGCTAAAGTTCTGCGTATAAGGTTTTCCCTAGTAGTGACATGCTTCACCGTAAGTCTGTGTAAAACCATATCCTTTGATCACTTCATCAAAGCGTATATTCCAACTCCAAGATGCCTGCACCAGTCCATAGATGGATTACTGGAGCTTGCACACTTTGTTAGCACCTTTAGGATCGACAAAACCTGCTGGTTGCATCATATACAACTATTCTTTTAGAAATCCATTAAGGAATGCAGTTTTGACATCCATTTGCCAGATTTCATAATCATAAAATGCGGCAATTGCTAACATGATTCGGACAGACTTAAGCATCGCTATGGGTGAGAAAGTCTCATTGTAGTCAACTCCTTGAACTTGTCGAAAACCTTTTGCGAAAGTCGAGCTTTGTAGACAGTAACATTACCATCAGCGTCAGTCTTCTTCTTGAAGATCCATTTATTCTCTATGGCTTGCCGATCACCGGGCAAGTCCACCAAAGTCCACACTTTGTTCTCATACATGGATCCTATCTCAGATTTCATGGCCTCAAGCCATTTTTCAGAATCTGGGCTCATCATAGCTTCTTCATAGTTCAAAGGTTCACCGTTGTCTAACGACATGACTTCCTTGACAGGATTACCGTACCACTCTGGTGCGGTATGTGTTCTGGTCAACCTTCGAGGTTCAACAGTAACTTGATCCAAAGTTTCATGATCATCATCATTAGCTTCTTCTGTAGTTGGCGTAGGCATCATGGGAACGGTTTTCTTTGATGAGCTACTTTCCAATTCGAGAGAAGATACAATTACCTCATCAAGTTCTACTTTCCTCCCACTCACTTCTTTCGAGAGAAACTCCTTCTCTAGAAAGGACCCATTCTTAGCAGCAAATATCTTGCCTTCAGATTTGTGGTAGAAGGTGTACTCAATTGTTTCTTTAGGGTATCCTAAGACACACTTCTCTGATTTGGGTTCGATCTTATCAGGCTAAAGCCTTTTGACATAAGTGTCGCAACCCCAAACTTTAAGAAACGACAGCTTTGGTTTCTTGCCAAACCATAGTTCATACAGTGTCGTCTTAATAGATTTAGATGGTGCCCTATTTAACGTGAATGCAGCTGTCTCTAATGCATAACCCCAAAACAATAAAGGCAAATCGCTAAGAGACATCATAGAATACCCAATAGAGTACAGCTACGACGTTCGGACACACCATTACACTATGGTGTTCCAGGTGGCATGAGTTGTGAAACTATTGCACATTGTTTTAAATGAAGGCCAAACTCGTAACTCAAATATTCGCCTCCGAGGTCGTAGAAACTTTATTTTCTTGTTATGATGATTCTCTACTTCACTCTAAAATTCTTTGAACTTTTCAAAAGTTTCAGACTTGTGTTTCATCAAGTAGATATACTCTTACCTACTTAAATCATCTGTGAAGGTGAGAAAATAACGATACCCGCCGCGGGCTTCAACACTCATTGGACCGCATACATCGGTATGTCTTATATCCAATAAGTCATTAGCTCGCTCCATTGTTCCGGAGAACGGAGTTTTAGTCATCTTGCCCATGAGGCATGGTTCACAAGTATCGAATGATTCATAATCAAGTGATTCCATAAGTCCATCTGCATGGAGTTTCTTAATGCGCTTTACACCAATATGACCTAAACGGCAGTGCCACAAATATGTTGCACTATCATTATCAACTTTGCATCTTTTGGCATCAATATTATGAATATGTGTATCACTACGATCGAGATTCAATAAGAATAGACCATTCCTCAAGGGTGCATGACCACAAAAGATATTACTCATATAAATAGAACAACCATTATTCTATGGCTTAAATGAATAACCGTCTTGCATTAAACAAGATCCAGATATAATGTTCATGCTCAACGCAGGCACGAAATAACAATTACTTAGGTCTCTTTGTACATTTGTATTCTGTAGGTCATTTTTTCTCCTGTATAGTTTTCTTTTGCTGTTCTTTTTTTTCCTTGTTCTTTTTCCTCCTCTTGAGGAAATTTTGTATTAGTCCTGCTTTGTCTTGCTTTCAATAAAATGCTGTGGGGTGTAAGCCCTGCAGTGTTCAAGGTCAAAAAAAAACTAATCCCGAAGGTAGATGTAGAGGTAGCGTGCCGACGGAGATCACATCGACCTTGGAACCATTCCTGACGCGCATCGTGACCTCGTCCTTAGCCAATCTTCGTTTATTCCGTAGCTCCTGTTTTGAGTTACAAATATGAGCAACCAAACCAGTATCAAATACCCAGGCGCTACTATGAGCACTAGTAAGGAACACATCAATAACATGTATATCAAATATACCTTTGTTCACTTTCCCATCCTTTTTATCCGCCAAACACTTGGGGCAGTTCCGTTTCCAGTGACCACTCCCTTTGCAGTAGAAGCACTCAATTTTAGGCTTAGGTCCAATGTTGGGTTTCTTCACGGGAGCGGCAACCTGTTTGCCGTTCTTCTTGAAGTTCCCTTTCTTTCCTTTGCCCTTTTTCTTGAAACTAGTGGTCTTGTTAACCATCAACACTTGATGCTCCTTCTTGATTTCTACCTCCATCGATTTCAGCATTGCAAAGAGCTCGGGAATTGTTTTCTCCATCCCTTCAATATTATAGTTCATCACAAAGTCCTTGTAGCTTGGTGGCAGTGATTGAAGAACTCTGTCAATAACACTCTCAACTGGAAGATTAATTCCCAGCTGAGTCAAGTGGTTA
Organism: Aegilops speltoides; assembly: GCA_021437245.1. NCBI lineage: Eukaryota > Viridiplantae > Streptophyta > Magnoliopsida > Poales > Poaceae > Aegilops > Aegilops speltoides. Next base: position 97,337 of record JAHHZJ010002220.1, read on the forward strand.
TGATACCCAGACATTTTGAGTATGTGTTCACTGACAGAACTATTCTCCTCCATCTTGCATCTATAGAACTTGTTGGACACTTCATATCTCTCAACCCGGGCATTAGCTTGAAATATGAATTTCAGCTCTTGGAACATCTCATATGCTCCATGACGTTCAAAACGTCTTGGAAGTCCCGGTTCTAAGTCGTAAAGCATGGCACACCGAACTATAGAGTAGTCATCATTCCGCGTTTGCCAGATGTCCATATCATCCAGGTTAGCGGGAGCGGGTGGGTCACCTAGCGGTGCATCAAGGACATAATTCTTTTGTGCAGCAATGAGGATAATCCTCAAGTTACGGACCTAGTCCGTGTAGTTGCTACCATCATCTTTCAACTTAGCTTTCTCTAGGAACGCATTAAAATTCAAGGGAATGGTAGCACGGGCCATTAATCTACAACATAGATATGCAAAACTATTAAGTCTAAGTTCATGATAAATTAAGTTCAATTAATCAAATTACTAATGAACTCCCACACTTAAATTAACTTCCCTCAAGTTATCTAAGTGATACATGATGCAAATCAACTAACCCATGTCCGATCATCACGTGAGATGGGGGCAGTCATCAATGGTGAACATCCCTATGTTGATTATATCTACTATATGACTCATGTCCGACCTTTCGGTCTCTAGTGTTTCGAGACCATGTCTGTACAATGCTAGCCTCGTCAAGTTTAACCCAACTATTCTGCATGTGTAAATCTGGCTTACACCCGTTGTATGTGAACGTAGAGTCTATCACACCCGATCATCACGAGGTGCTTTGAAACGATGAACTTTAGCAACAGTGCATACTTGGGGAGAACACTTTTATCTTGAAATTTAGTGAGGGGATCATCTTGTAATGCTACTGACGTTATAAGTAAAATAAGATGCATAAAGGATAAACATCACATGCAATCAAAATATGTGACATGATATGGCCATCATCATCTTGTGATTTTGATCTCCATCTCCAAAGCATCGTCATGATCTCCATCATCACCGGCTTGACACCTTGTTCCCCATCGTTGCGTCGTGGTCGTCTCGCCAACTATCGCTTCTACAATTATTGCTAACTCATAGCGATAAAGTAAAGCAATTACATGGCGCTTGCATTTCATCCAATAATTAAGAGACAACCATAAGGCTATTGCCGGTTTTCGGTATTACAAAACATGATAATCTCGTAGAATAACGTATAATTCATCACGTCTTGACCATATCACATCACAACATGCCCTACAAAAACAAATTAGACATCCTCTAGTTTGTGGTTGCAAGTTTTACGTTGATGCTATGGGCTTCTAGCAAGAACCGTTCTTACCTATGGCAAAAACCACAATGGTGATTTATCAAGTTTGCTGTTTTAACCTTCTTCAAAGACCGGCCGTAGTCAAATTCGATTAAACTAAAGTAGGAGAAATAGACACCCGCCAGCGGCCTTTACGCAAAACAAGTTGCATGTGTGTCGGTGGAACCGGTCTCATGTACGTGGACATGTAAGGTTGGTCTGGGCCGCTTCATCTTACAATACCGCCCAATCAAAATAAGACGTTGGTGGTAAGTAGTATGACCATCACTGCCCACAACTCTTTGTGTTCTACTTGTGCATATTTGCATGGAAAATAATTTTTTTTCTACGCACACGCAAGGTCTATCCATGGAGATGCATAGCAATGAGAAGGGAGAGTGTGCCTACGTACCCTCGTAGACCATAAGCGAAAGCATTTATTAACGCGGTTGATGTAGTCGAACTTCTTCGCGATCCAACCGATCAAGTACCGAACATACGACACCTCCGCGTTCATCATACGTTCAGCTCGGTGACGTTCTCGCCTTCTTGATCCAGCAAGACAGGCGAAGTAGTAGCTGAGTTCCAGCACGATGATGGCGTGGTGACAGTGGTGGTGATGCTATCTCCGCAGGGCTTCGCCTAAGCACTACAAAAATATGACCGAGGGACAAAACTGTGGAGAGGGGCACCACACACGGCTAAGACAATGTTGTGTCGATGTGTGGCACCCCCTCCCCATATATATATAGGTGGGCGGAGAGGGAGGCAGCCAGGAGGCGTCCCAAGTGGGGCCGAATCCCACTTGGGCTACTGCTCCTAGGCCGACCCCCTTCCTTCTATTGGCGCCAAGGGAAAGGAAGGAGGAGGTGGCGCCCCCCTTTCCTTTCTCCCACAAGGAGGGGAAGGCAGGAGGAGGTGGCGCCCCTTCCTTTCCTTCTTCTTGGGCCGGCGGCTAGGGAGAGGGTGCGCCAGCCCCCTTGCGGGCTGGTGTGTGCCTCGCCTGGCCCATTAGGCCCATAGACCTTCCGGGGCCTCCCGGAACCCATTCCGGTGATCCCATGACTACCCGGTACCCCTGAAACTCTTCCTGTGTCCAAATAGTATCGTGCTATATGTCAATCTGTACCTCCGGACCATTCCAGGGCTCCTTGTCTTGTCCGTGATTTCATCTGGGACTCTGAACAACATTCAGTCACCAAATCACATAACTCATATAACACCATATCGTCATCGAACGTTAAGCGTGCGAACCCTATGGGTTCGAGAACTATATAGACATGACCGAGACACCTCTCCGGTCAATAACCAATAGCGAAACCTGGATGCCCATATTGGTTCCTACATATTCTATGAATTTATCGGTCGAACCGTTATGACAAAATACATAATTCCCTTTGTCCGTCGGTATGTTACTTGCCCGAGATTCGATCATCGGTATCTCCATAGCTAGTTCAATCTCGTTAACGGCAAGTCTCTTTCCTCGTTTCATAATACATCATCTTATAATTAACTCCTTAGTCATTATGCTTGAAAGGTTCTTGTGATGTGTATTACCGGGAGGGCCCAGAGATACCTCCCCGATACACGGAGTGACAAATCCTAATCTTGATCCATGCCAACTCAACAGACACCTTCGGAGATACCTGTAGAGCATCTTTATGATCACCCAGTTACGTTGTGACGTTTGATAGCACATAAGGTATTCCTCCGGTATCCGGGAGTTGCATGATCTCATAGTTGAAGGAATAATTATTTGACATTAAGAAAGCAATAGCAATAAACTGTATCGATCAAATGCTAAGCTAATGGATGGGTCTTGTCCATCACATTATTCTCCTAATGATGTGATCCTGTTATCAAATGACAGCTCATGTCTATGGTTAGAAAATGTTAACCATCTTTGATCAACAAGCTAGTCTTGTAGAGGCTTACTAGGGTCACGATATTTGTTTATGTATTGACACATGTGTTTAATTTTCCGGCCAATACAATTCTAGGATGAATAATAAACCTTTATCATGAATAAGGAAATATAAAATAATAACAACTTTAGTATTGCCTCTAGGGCATATTTCCATCACATATCACTCAGTTGGAGGAGTGGGAGGCAATCGACCAGCTCCTCAACACCCCAATCTCAAGGGATTCAGTGGTTGACAAAGCTAGAGGTGGCACACCATACCACTCTGGCCTACCATGCTCGTCTGGCGAAAATCGAGAACAAACTCATCATGTGAGAGGAGACGCTGGCAGACAACAATCACAACATGAGCGCCTGGCCCGGTCTTAGTTCGACACGGGAGAGATACCAACATTAACTTTGCAGCCGAAGGCCCGGGTGATTCCTGAGTCCTTCGCACCCTGTTTTAAAATGTCTGGGTTGTGACTAGACTGGCAGAAGCAATCCATGAACCAAGAGACGAAGTCATTGCTGACATCATCCAACGGATGTCAAATTTCCTGAAGGCCGCAATATTGCAGAAAAAGCTGATTTCTTAGTGTCACGGCTATCTAGCTTCTCGCATTAGAGTGCTTGTGGGAATCGAAGGCCAAGTGCGAACAATATCCTCTTCACACCCATGACAGTCGACTGGTTGCAGAGCCGGCAGTCAGTGGGGTCTGGGTGTGAGCCATTGCCACATCGCTGAGAGGACCCTCCTCGGTGGCGTGATGACCTTTCCATGGCGACAGGTGGATTCTTCTCGGCACCGTGATGATGGATCACCATGGGGGCATATAGATGTTCCCCGTGTCCGGGACGATTACTTGCCCTTGAGATAGAAGACTCAATCTCATCGACGTGATGATTTTCCATGCCACGAGGTTGATTATTGCGGATGTCATTATGATTCGCCTCGCAGCAAAGACTATTCACCCCAACAATGAGATGATCAACCACACAGACGAGACGATCGACCTGATAGGCATGATGAACCACCTTGATGACGAGCGAATTGTCCGCACCATCGGGACGACTGTCACTACAACACATGCGTAACCTTCGTGCAAAAGTGAGTGGATCGTGCATGGGCTGAATGGCATGAGCAGGAGCGTGACTGACCGAGTGGGTCAAACCCGCATGCCCATTATGCTTAAGTCGGCTGATCCATATGAATCCTTTCCCCCATCAATTGCGGATGGGTTCGAGAATTTGGAAGTATGATGTCAACGCCAAGTCAGAAACTTGGCTTGCATAATACCTAGTGGCCATGCAGATATGAGGCAGTAATGAGAATGTCGCTATGTAGAACTTGTCTCTTACCTGGAGGGTCCAGCTCAAGCGTGTCACAACAATCTGCTATAAAATAGTATTTACACCTGGAAAAAGCAGCAGGACGCCTTGTTCAAGAACTTTGAGGATACGTACAAGCGTCTCGGAGGTTACTAGGAACTAATTCTTTTGTGTGCAAGGGCCTAAAGAGAACACCCGAGATTACATTTAGAGGAAGACTCGGCTAAGCAACGCCATGGAGGGTGTCACAGAGGACACAACCATTCTTTCCTTCCAACCAGGTGTGATATACAAACACCCCCAGCTCAAGATGGGGCGAACTAAGATTACCTCCAGGACCAATTGATGTACATAGCCAACCGGTATGCAAACAGAGAGGAAGATGTCAAACTCCAAAAAGGTGAACTTGAAAGCCAGCCGACTGCTCAGAAGGGGAAAACAATTGGAATCTCAAGAACAACAAGAATAAGAGCCGTCAGATGGACGCTAGAGAAAGGTGTGTGTGTGTGTGTGTACACGCCTTGTTGTATCAACAACAATGTGGAATTCAGTACCGCAGAGCACTTGTTCCGGCCATCTAGGGCTATGAAGAAGGCTCAGTCAGAAAAGGACAAATCCCCGAATGAAGAAGATGGTGGAGGTGACAACTGGATGATCCAACCCGAGGCTACCAGGCGAGTAACGAGTCCTACTAATCTTTGTGGGCCTGGAGACCAACATATTCAAGAAGCTGAGGAGTTGGGAAGTGAACATGGCATCTCCGACAACTACCAAATATCCGAATTGGTCTGAGATGCTCATAACATTATACTGTTCGGATCACCCAGCTCATGTCCTATAATTCAAGCCATCATGCATGCTTAGTGCACCTACATACTTGTGAGTGGGTTCCAATTGAGGAACATTTTGATGGACATCAGAGCAGTGCTCAACATCCTGTTCTCAAGTACGCTGGGGATTCCCTAGTTGAGGCTTCATCCAACTGGAATGACCTTGCATGGAGTTGTTCATGGCATCAGGTCAAAGCCACAAACAGATCTTTCTAGACATTGTCTTCAGGGATGAGCATAATTTTTGCAAGGATACCTTGTCCTTTTAGGTGTAGGATTTGAAGAGCGCATACCACACTATCTTTGAGCGCCCGACACATGTGAAGTTCATGGTCCGTCCATGCTATGTGTACTTGTTGCTCAAAATGCCAGGCCCTAACGGGCTGATCGCTGCTACTTCTTGAGCTTGCGTTGATTTTTCCTTTGAAGAGGAAAGGGTGATGCAGAAAGTAGTAGATAAGTATTTCCCTTAGTTAAAAAACAAGGTATCAATCCAGTAGGAGGCACAAGCATGTCTCCAATCTATGCACCTGCACAAACTAATAAACACTTGCACACAACGCGAAAAAGGGGTTGTCAATCCCTTCAGGGTCACTTGCAAGAGTGAGATCTGATAGAGAGATATAAAATAAATAAAAGTAAATAAAACTCAGTGAGGTATTTTTGTGTTTTTGATTTTATAGATTTGAATAAATATAATGGAAAATAGACCCGAGGGCCATAGGTTTCACTAGAGGCTTCTCTCTCGAAGAAAGCATACGGTGGGTAAACAAATTACAGTTGAGCCATTGATAGAAAAGCGCAAAGTTATGACGACATCTAAGGCAATGATCATGAATATAGGCATCACGTCCATGACAAGTAGACCGACTCCTGCCTGCATCTACTACTATTACTCCACTCGTCGACCGCTATCCAGCATGCATCTAGAGTATGAAGTTATAAAAACAGAATAATGCCTTAAGCAAGATGACATGATGTAGAGGGATAAACTCATGAAATATGATATAAACCCCATCTTTTTATCCTTAATGGCAACAATATAATATGTGCCTCGCTACCCCTTCTACCACTGAGTGAGGACACCGCAAGATTGAACCCATCACAAAGCACCTTTCTCATGGCAAGAAAAACCAATCTAGTTGGCCAAACCAAATTGATAGTTCGAAAAGAATTACAAAGCTATCAAATCATGCATATAAGAATTCAGAGAAGACTCAAATAATATTTATAGATAATCAGATCATAATTCCACAATTCATCGGATCTCAACAAACACACCATAAAAGAAGATTACATCGACTGGATATCTAGAACATTGAGGATAACATTGTATTGAAGATCAGAGAGGAAGCCATCGAGCTACTAGCTATGGACCCGTAGGTCCATGGTAAAGTACTCACACATCATCTAAGAGGCAGCAAGGTTGATGTAGAAGCCCTCCATGATCGAATCCCCCTCCGGCGGAGTACCGGAAAAGGCCCCAAGATGGGATCTCATGAGGTCAGAGACCTACGGCGGTGGAAAAGTATTTTTGGCGTTGCTTCTTGGGTTTTTGGAATATTTGAGGATTTATAGGACTCAGAGGCAGTTTGGGGGAGTCTCGAGGGAGCCCACAAGCCTAGGGGGCACCCCCTAGGGCGCGCCCCTACGTCTTGTCACCTCCTCGCGGCTCTTATGACCCTCTCTCCAAGTATCATAGGTGTCTTCTGGTCCAAGAAAAATCATCGTAAAGTTTCTTATCTGCGGAAGCCAAAAACAAGGAAAAAAGAGAAATTGGCATTGGGCACTAGGTTAATAAGTTTGTCCCAAAAATAATGTAAAATAGCATATTAATGCATATAAAACATCCAAAGTTGATAATCTTATCTTCTATATCTAAATAGGGGCACCCCAATAGATGATTTTCCTGCCTTCTCATGAGGCCACGTCACCCCAATTGTTATAGCCGTCGATTCTGTAAAGTTGAGGAGTCTACAATCGTTGGATCAAAGGTTCACAAAATTACTAAGAGCTGCCACCGCTAAGTGAACATACCCATTCGTTCTTTTCTAGCCTACCGCAAGCTGCTGGCCTCCGACTCCATTTTTTGGGCTGGGCGTACTGTTCTTTTCCATCCCATTGGAAGCCCATGTCTATCCATCGTTAAGACTGAACCTTGCCTAAAAAAACCCTTCCGTGAAGCCGCCGCCGCCAACATCCCTTCTGGCGATGTGGCACCACCTACCCTTCCCCAGCCAGCTGTTGCGGCCCCTCATGCTCTACCAGCAGCCGTCACCACACGTGCCCCCACCCATCCGTCGCGGCTAACTCCTTCGCCGTCACCGCCATCGGTCCCCGGCAAGCAACCTCACCAGAGATGCGTCATCCAGCTGGTGCCACCATGGATTCCGCTGCCACAACTCACCCTCTCCCAGCACAGCCACCATGATTGCTGCTCCTCCCGGCCACCCACCTCAGGTAACCTTACGCCGCCACGCCCAACGGTCCCTACCGGTAACCGCCGCCAGCCCTTCCCCTGCTCGACATATGCGCATTAACTCCATCAAATTCATTTATCTTCCCTTCCACCTCAATGCCACAAATGCACATGAAACGACCTCGCACGTCGCACCACTCAATCAGCAGAAACGGATAGATTCATGTCAAAAGAAGGAACAGATGGATTTATTGCTTCTTCCTCATGAAGAGTAATCGACCCGGTGGCTCTCCCTTTTAAGCAGTGGAGTTGATCCCTTCCCATCTCATTCACAGATTCATCCTGCTCCTGAGTCGCCTCCCCTCCCCGGGTTCTCATCGCAGGCTTATCGTCGAGGTGTCCGCTGATTCCGCCCCGTGTGCTACAGGTCTGGATTCTGAATCCTAGAATCACATCATGTGTTTTTCGTGCTTGGTTTTGCTATTCTTATCTTGCAAATTTCATATATTGATTGATGCAAAGTTTGATGCGATCTGGCTACTGTATGAAACATAACAAACTTTTGGTCTGAAATTTTCATGACTTGGCGATGCAAGGCTTGATGCGATCTGGATGCTGTACAGAAGTTTTACTCATAATTTTTCTATGTTTTGATATACACCACATTGTGTCAGTTAGTTGATTTTTCCTGTATGTTTCTATGACAAGTTGTCATTGGTTTCTTGCTACATCAATGAAATTTAACGTCTGCCATAAATATTTGTCTCACATGCAATTCGAGTGCTATATATAGAGAGAGATCACTAACCTATTTGTTGAGCCAAGTCACATAGCTGAGAACAATTAAAAGATGCAGTTCATTCAAGCCGCAGACTAGCAGCTCTTCTTCATATCCAGCAAACAGTAGGAACTATATCCATAATTTGGGAGACAAAGATGAATTTATATTCATATTGACATATCATCAGATATAACTACATACAACAAATATACATGTGAAGGTTCCACTAGCCTAAAAGACTATATGTATATCTTGGAAATAATAGTCACTTGGCGGGTCTACACGCGTCCTTGCTTCAAGTTTGATCTCTAACAGTATGAATTATCCATATGGTTTATAGTTTACTGTAAATGTTAGATAAGTGAAACTGATAAAAAAAAGAGAAATGTGTAAAGGAAGGAAAATAGATACAACCACAGATTTAGAAAGGTAAAACTAGGGCTCAACTCGCTCGGCTCATAGAACTCTTTTACCTTCTGCAAGATGTATACATTCACCTTTAGCAGGGTAACAGTGAAATGTGACAATATTAGTACTAAAGAAGCACTACTAGGGAAAAGCCTATACACAAACTCTTAGCAGCAGCGCGGTTCAAAATGGGGCGCTGCTGCTAAGTAGTTGTAGCGCGTGTTAGGTAAACTTCGCTGCGATAAGGATTTAGCGATGAGCGCTTTCGAACGCAGCTGCTACAAATATTGACCGGCGGTGTTCACCTAACTCTAAGTAGCGGTAGCGCTGTCGCAGAACAGCGCCATTGCTAAGTCACGTAGTAGTAGCGCTTTTTGAGATCGCTCTTTGGTAAGTTTCAAATTGCCACAATTTTTGTCGATTAGCTTATAGCGCCCGTGTCATGCGCTTGCTTGCTGCTAAGTACTTAGCAGCAGCTGCGTTTTCTCTCCAGCGCTCATCGCTAACCCGCACCAACCCAACACCTTTCCCCACCGTCCCTCCCTCCCCTCCTCTTTTCCCTTCCCCTACCTTCCCTCTCCTCTCTTCCCTCCACCACATGCTCCCACTCTCACTCTTCTTCTTCTTCTTCTCAATACTTCTCCCCCATTACTCTCTCTCTTCTCTATCCACCTTCTCTCTCTTCATTACTCCTACATAACTACACCACCTCCATTAATGCATCTCCTTTCTCTTTTTCCTTCCCCCTCCACTAGTTGAAGTTGCCTCCTCCCAAATTAGGTAGCTAGGTAGATGTAGGATTTAGCTAAGTGACCTATTTGCCCCCTAACTAGATCTATCTTTGTAAAGAAGAGCTTTGTGCACTTTTGATCTCCCTACAACATCATCTCCACCGTGTGCTCAATCTCGATCGAGATAGAGGTGATGAAAATTTCATGCTTTTGCAAAATGGAAATGTGTTTATGTGTGTGTGATATGTTTGTGAAAATTGTGTGTGTGGCATGAGTTGACGCCGCCAAATTGTGCTTTTGAGTTGCCTATGTTTTGCCGAAATGTCGATTTATTTCCGTTTGCTAATTCGGCAAACTCTAGATACATATATGTCCTATTTTTAGGGAAGGTCATGCCAAATTTTTATGACTTTGATGCATGCATGCATTTTACAATCAATTTCTTTATTATTACCGTGCAGAGTTGGCGATGGTCGATTGGAGCGATGGTGGATGTGTGGTTGCGGTCGGCGGTGCAAGACATGAAAGAAAATAACCGGACAGAGGTTTTATGTCCGTGTCAAAAATGCAAAGGAATAGTTTGGCTCGACCCCCATGACGATGGTCGTGTCGAAGCGCACCTGCTCATGACTGGTTTCATGGATGGCTATACTCGGTGGATAATTGAAGATGAGGATGACAATGTTGAGGATGCCGACGGGGCAGGCAATGATGCCACGGGGCAAGACAAAGAGATGATCGATAATGGCGGTGGGGAAGAGGCCGGACATGGCGGCGGAGAAGGGGCCGGACATGGCGGAGGAGAAGGGGCCGGACATGGCGGCGGAGAGAACAACATGGACTCCACGCAGCAGAGTTCGTCGGTACTAAGTTCAATTGTGCGGGACCCTCATGTTCAAGCATTGCTTCTCAAGGAGGCAAGTCTTGAGAGAGATGCTTCTAGAGAGGAGGCTAAGCTGGAGCAACTGGTGGTAGACTCGAACACTCCATTGTATGATGGTTGCAATCTCGAGGTGACCGGTTGAGTTTCACGCTCCAACTCCACGAAGGCGAAGGCTAAAAACAAATGGACCGACACTAGCCTCGATGAGCATCTCAAGTACCTAAAGGATGTTCTTCCGCGGGTAATCTATGTCCTACTAGTGTTGATGAGGCCGAGAAGATCGTGTGCCCTCTTGATCTGCCACACGTTAGATACCATGCATGCATCAACGATTGCATAATTTATCGGAAGGAGCACGCGGAAAAAACAAGCTGTCCGGTGTGCAATGCTTCTCGATACAAGAAGGCCAGGAAGAAATGTCCCCAGAAAGTTGTATGGTACTTACCAATCACTCCCTGTCTCCAGAGGTATTTTGTAGATCCCAAGGAAGCAAAGCTAATGCGCTGGCACGCGGAGAGGAAGAAGCCCGACGATGGAGATGATCCGAAGCTGAGACACGTGAAGGATGGAAGCCAGTGGAGAGCGTTGAACATCTTCTATCGGTATTTTGAATGTGATGCAAGGAACATCGTGCTCGGCACGTGTACCAATGGCATGAATCCGTTTGGCAACCAGAACACCAACCATAGTACATGGCCCGTGTTTGTATGGATGTACAACCTCCCCCCTGATTGTGCATGAAATCGAAGTACATTCACATGAGCATGCTTATTCAAGGGCGAAACAACCAGAAATAATATTAATTTGTATCGGGCTACTTCAAGAGGAGTTAGACACATTATGGAAAACACCGCCAAGACATGGGGCGCTTGAAAAAGGTGAGTATTTCAACATGAGATCCGGCGATCACGACAAGGCAGGACTATCTCGATTACGGATATGTGGAAGGCCGGTGTGCCATGGATATTGCGGATGCACGCGGTGCATGGATGATACAACGTCTCAGCAGCTAACGTCAAGGAAAGATGGCGGGTCTGGGAAAATCGTGTACATGGGTGTGACGCCCGGATAATTAAGCTACAGTAAACCTCTGTTAATGATGCCACGTCACCACGGTTACTGTTCCTAATCTCGCGATGATTCAAATCTCGTTCAAGTTCAAATTCAAAATCAAGCAAACAATAAATGTTTTCAAATGTTAAAACTAAAATGTTCGGTGCGAGCCAAATAATGCGTAGGTAATTGTGGTGGAGAAACCACACTTTTATAAAATCTTTAGATGCTCAAATGGGAATGAAACAACAACATAACCAATTTAATAAATGCCTTTTGTTAATTATAAAATGTGAAAATATTTTATTTAGGGGTTTAAACTTTGGTAACAGAGGTATAATTAGTAATACTGAATTTGGTACAACTTTTATGTTTTTATAAAACTCAGATAAGATGGGACTAGAAATAAAGCAGTAAAAAAAAAAATAAAAAAAAAGGACTAAACATGATTAAAAAATATATATAAAAAACAAAACAAAGTAAAAGCCCCCCCCCCAAGCCGGGCCTCGGCCCAAGAGCTCTGAGGCCGCCGAGCCGCCCACCGCACCACACCCTCTCCCTTATCCACCCCACTGGGGGGAAAACCCTAACCACCCACCCCACTCGCCTCACTCCTCTCTCCCCCTCCCCATTCTGGATCGGGATCGGGCACCCGACGCCCGACGCCCCGGCTCGCCCCCGCCGTCTCACCATTCGCCAACGACCCCCCGACCCCATCATTGATCCCGTCGCCCGTCGCCTCGAGCGCCCCGTCCTCCTTCGACGCCGCATTGCGTCGTCCATCGCCTTCGCCCGTCGCCATGTCGCCCCGGAGCCGTCCCCGACGCCGTCGCTCGTCACTTCCCCGCCTCCTTCACCGGTTGTCCCCGTCCGCCTCGGCCACCACCATCGCCACCGCGCCGGTTCACCTCTCCGGTCCTCCCCGAACCACCCCGAGCTCGCCATCGCCTTCCCCTCGGTGAGCCGCACCCATTCCCCCCTTTCCCCCCTCGGATTTGTTGTCGTATGAGCCCCACCCCCGAGTTCCTGCCGCCATGACCGAGGCTTGGTCCGGGCCGCGCCCCTCGTCGGTGTTGCTCTGCTGTTGTCGCCTCGCTTCGTGCGCTCTTTGCCTAAGCCGCCGCACCCAGCGGTGGTGCCGAGCCCACTGTCGCCGAAGCTCGCGCCCCGCCTTTCCTCTCAGCGCTTGAAACACGTCAAGAAGCCGCCGCCACCGCTGCTGCTTAACGCTGCGCCGCCTCTGTTCTTGCTGCCTTGACCTCTGCCTCCGCTCCGCCATGCCCGCTACTCTCCCGGTTGCGCCGGCGCTCTCCTCCTTGACCAGCCTGGCGCTCTCCTCACCTCCGCCGGCGCCTGGGCCAACAGTTCGCCCGCTCAGACGCCCGTCGCTCCCGTTCAGGCGCCCGCCCATTGCCGCCCGATCCGCTAGGCCTCGGGCCTATGAGATGGGCCTCATACTCGAGCGTTTAAAAAAAAAACAATAAGAAAAATAAAATAAATAATAAAATAAATAATTAAGTAAAAATAATAATAATAAAAATAATTAAATAAATAATAATAATTAAGTTAGTTAATTAATTAAAGAATTAATTAAGTTTAATTGAGATTAATCAATCATAATTAAATTAACCTAATTACTTAATTAGTTTAATTAAACAATAGTTAGATTAGTTAAACACTAATTAGGTTAGCGATCAATGACATGCGGGACCCACGTCGATTGACCGATCAACACCCTGTTGATCGGCGTCATCTATGCGTCGGCATGATGCAATCGCAGATAATTTGAATTTAAATAATTAAATAAATCCTAAAATGAATTAAATCTTTTAAAATTAATATAAAATAAACCGTAGCTCGATGGAAAAACTTTATACATGAAAGTTGCTCGAGCGACGAGGCGAATCCGATACGCAGCCCGTTCATCCGCCACACACCCCTAGCATACCGAACACGCAACTTTCCCCTCCGGTCACACGGTCAAAACGCGGAACACCGGAATACTTTCCGGATGTTTCCCCTTCGCGGTATCACCTACCACTACGTTAGGTCACCCCTAGCACCGCTTATTGCGCGTCTTGCTTTATGTTACATTTGATTGCTCTGTTATTTATTGTGTTCCCCTTCGTTACTTCTTCCGGTAGACTCGAGACCGTGCCGATGTCCGTGTGTTCGACTACATCAAGATGGCCCTCCTTCTTGTCGAGCAACCAGGCAAGCCCCCTTTGATCACCAGATATCGCCTATTCTTCTCTATCTTCGCTTGCATTAGAGTAGTGTAGCATGTTATCGCTTGATTGATCCTATTCGATGCATAGCGACATTGTTGCTACATCTGTTGATACCTTACCCGCAATCCTAAATGCTTAGTATAGGATGCTAGTTTATCATCATTGGCCCTACATTCTTGTCGTTCTGCCTTGCTATACTATCGGGCCGTGATCACTTGGGAGGTGATCACGGGTATATACTACATACATACATACTATACAGATGGTGACTAAAGTCGGGTCATTTCGTTGAGTACCCGCAAGTGATTACGATGAGGAAATTTGAAAGGACGGTGGCTCCATCCGGTAGAGGTGGGCTGGGTTCCCGACGGCCCCGATCGTTACTTTGTTGCGGAGCGACATGGCAGGTTGAGACCACCTAGGAGGCAGTGGGCTGGCCTGTTCGGCGTTCGCGGATACTTAACACGCTTAACGAGATCTTGGTATTTGATCGAGTCGGCCATTTGGTCTATACGCACTAACCATCTACGTGGGAGTAGTTATGGGTATCCCGACGTCGTGGTATCGGCGAAGCCTTCTTGGCGTCGGCGGCGGCGTAGCGCGCCGGATTGGACTGAACGCCACTAGGCTAGGTGCGCTTCGGCCGCCCAACGCAGCGTCTTGGTGTGCTTTCGAGGCGATGGGCCTGACCCTGCGCGCTTAGGTTTAGACCGGCGTGTCGACCTCTCTGTTGTGCCTAGGTGGGGCTGCGGCGTGTTGATCTTCCGAGGCGGGCATGACCCAGAAAGTGTGTCCGCCAAATGGGATCAAGCGTGTTGGGTTATGTGGTGCACCCTGCAGGAAGTTAATCTATTGAATAGCCGTGTCCCTCGGTAAAAGGGCGACCGGAGTTGTACCTTGACCTTATGACAACTAGAACCGGATACTTAATAAAACACACCCTTCCAAGTGTTAGATACAACCCGGTGATCGCTCTCTAACAGGCTACGAGGAGAGGATCGCGGGTAGGATTAGGCTATGCGATACTACTTGGAGATGCTACTTGGAGATACTACTTGACGATGCTATTTGGAGGACTTCAGTCTACTCTCTTCTACATCTTTGCAAGACGGAGGCTGCGAGCGTAGTCTTGACGGGATTAGCTATCCCCTCTTATTACGGCATTCTGCATTCGGTCCATCGATATGGCCTCCTTACACATATACCCATGCATATGTAGTGTAGCTCCTTGCTTGCAGTACTTTGGATGAGTACTCACGGTTGCTTTCTCCCCTTTTCCCCATTTCCTTTCTTTACGGTTGTCGCAACCAGATCTTTGGAGCCTAGGGCAGACGCCACCGTCGGCATTTATTTACTACTACACTGGAGGTGCCTACTACTACGTGCGGGCTTCGGCGGCGACTGGAGTAGTTAGGAGGATCGAGGCGGGAGGCCTGCGCCTCTTCGATCAGTATCCCGGTTTGTGCTAGCCTTCTTAAGGCAAACTTGTTTAACTTATGTACGTACTCAGATATTGTTGCTTCCGCTGACTCGTCCATGATCGAGCACTTGTATTCGAGCCCTCGAGGCCCCTGGCTTGTATTATGATGCTTGTATGACTTATTTTACTTTTAGAGTTGTGTTGTGATATCTTCCCGTGAGTCCCTGATCTTGATCGTACACGTTTGCGTGCATGATTAGTGTACGATTAAATCGGGGGCGTCACAAGTTGGTATCAGAGCCGACTGCCTGTAGGAATCCCCCTTCCACACTCCTTGGCCGAAGTCGAGTCTAGACATTGCAAAAACTTTTACTAACTTGGCTGTGTGCCTTACGGGCCCACGTCGCCATTGGGTGGTACTAGGATCTTTTACTCCTCGACCTATACTCTGGGACTCTGAACTCTCTTCTATTCGGGTTAAATGAATTTTGCTAAATCTAACATTAGGATCTCGTTATCACTTTCACCCGGAGAGCCCCTTATTACTGGTGGTCGTCTGCTGCACCAGAAGACCCTGAAGATACTCTCCGCTGTTAACTCGAGAACTTGTGTTCATCGCGTTTGCAATTCCTCTTCCACCGTAAACCCTTATGGATAACTACTTGCAGTTGTTATTCTTACCTTCATCCCCAGTTGGTCTTGTTATTACAAGATACACTGAGAATACTTTGTGCCTACTGCCTTGCAGTTCATTACCCACATGAACACCTCAACGGATAATTCCTCGCACTTACCGAGTATCCGCTCATCCCCAGTTGTTCATGTGTTTCATAAAAGTCTTCCAAATGCTATTCGACCTTCTGAGTATCCTCTTCAAACTATTGCTCGGCAAATACTTGTCTGCTTGCAATATGGATGCTTTCCGTATGTGTAGCAATATTCATTAGTATCCTTTGACACGATCATTTTGATCCGATCGATTCAACATGTGTGCGAAAGCACGCAATCATCAGTTGAACCTTTTAAATTATCTTTCCGGCTCAGACATCATTTTTTTTTTTGAACATGAGCTGGTTCTCGACCAAACTATTTGTCGTCAATTGTGCCTCTGGTCTATCCAGCTTATCCATCCTTGATCAGAGCGTCTGCTTCTGATCCCTTGTTTTGGAAATCATAATTCCTTTGTTACCTAAGCATCGAATTGTTCAGATGTTCTATAATATGATGCCATGCATTCTTCTTCCTCTGGTTGAGTATCGATGCTCACATCAGATCCCTTGTGGACCATCGGTTCCTTTGTTGGATTCTATCCGACAGTGTCCTTCATATTGAATAACCTTGAGAACCTTTCCATGGGTAGATAATGCCTTTAGTAAATTGTATCATCTGATTTTGAACTTGCTCTACTATCGAGTTTGTGTTAATTACTCCTAAAGTTCGTGGTATATGTTCTAAGAAGCCCCGATGGTTTGAACCTATGCCTTCCTTAATATGTGTGAACTCGAAAGTTTTCACGAGCCATACTCTTCTGATGTTTCGCCGGATAAAATTTCAACACTGCAACTTCATCGAACGCGAGAAGTGAATGAAAGGTTATGCATTATGGAAGTGGGAGTCGACCTTGAACTTTGTGTTCATGCCCATGGACACGATGTAGATCTTATCATTTAAGCTTCTCTTAAATTAGTTATTCCCTTGGTATAAGTACATCTTATATCTGGGATCTGGCCTTTTGCAATCGTGGTTTCGACCATGATCTCCTTTAAATACCATTTCTCGTGCATGTTTAAGCACTTACCTTCTATAGAGCAATACCCCAGTCCAAGCTCTACTTTGGACTGTTGTCGAGTATTACCCCCTGGTGTCTCGAGATTATCTTGGAACTTCATAACTTCTTATGAGTTCTTCATCAAGTACTACATTCTCACTGATTACAATTTTTCATGGGCTATGAGTTATTAAACACTCAAAGACACCGATAACTGAATCGAGTCCGCACTGCGGTTCAACAACTCTTAGTAATCTTCGTTGCTTACGAGTTTGTACTCGATCGTGTCATTCCCAGCTGATTGACTACATCATCATCGTCGGTTGACTGCTTGACCATTTTACCTATGTCCTTCATCCTTGGGGCACAATCCCGACAGTGCTCTAAGCTTACATTGAACTTTCACCATCATATTGTTTGTCTTGAGAGATAACTCTAAATTCTGGGATGACATCTTATCTACGGTTATAATAGCCTTTTGCTTCACCATTCCCTTGGCTTGATGCCGTCGCCGGGCGATTGCATCTTCAGGAGCCTCTCGACAAAATTTGTCGTGATCATCATCAACATTTTAACTCCTTCCAGGATGTCAATCAAATTCATGATGGTAAATACCATCCTTGCCCCTCGATGATCGTGTTATCATCGACCACATCCTTGTCTTCCCTCAACACAAACGTGTTCATGTTTTGGATTGAATCTTGAGTTCCTTGCTACCCAGCATTTGTTCTTCTTCACCTTGAAGTATTACCATCTTTTATGTCAAGAAGGTTGTGAGAATTGCTCCGCCTCTTAAAATCTCTTGGTATAGTGATACTTCTCACCATCACCATTCTTTCTTGGTCCCAATGTTGATTCTAACCGGAATACCAGCAAGTGAACGGTGCTGCTTGGATTCTGTACTCCTAGCAACCCTATTGCTTTGAAGTTAAATTGCCGACAGCTCATCCTCAGGCTATTGGTTATTGATTCACCATTCTGACATTGGTCGTGCAACCCAACCCATATTTCGGGTGCACTTTTCAACCAATGTTTAATTGTGTATGTGTTCCTCAAGCATACCCCATTATATTATCTGATCTAACAGATGTTATCTCCTTGTTCACATAATTGTGGAAATCCATTTTTGGAAATCTCGTTGAATTGTGCTGAGTCCATCAGCCACCTCCTCATCCTCTCCTTGGTTTAATGATGAACTCTTGTTTCGGAACTCACTTGCATAGTTCAATTCCCGAGAATCTTACATTGTCATCTCGTCAATTGTGTTGCACCTTTTCTTCTCAGGCATACTACATCGGAGGTCCTGACACCAATTGGATCTGAACCTCGGTCAGATATGATGGTTGGAACATATTTCCAAGCGTTATAACATCAGCCTTTATATGACTCGGTAAGGTGATGTCATGCCTAGCACCTCTGGCCGAAGGACCTGCTGTTATGGTTCCCTTTTTAACAAGGTTAACCATTCTTCCATGAGGAAATTGTACGACTTATTCTATAAGTTGTTCCTGATGAATCCTTTGTCTATCCAAGTCTGACCTTTGCTTAAAGACCATGGCAATGCTATCTCGAAGCATGTCTGTGGTACTCTGATCATCGATAAGAACATTTGAAACAACATGCTAAATTTCCTTTATCAATTTTTCAAACACCGTTGTTTCGGTGATGTCATAAAGTTCCTCTCCCCTAACCTAAAGGGTTTTCTACTTTCTATCCTGTCTTGGATATCATGCTCTATTTGTCCTTGGGAAGGATATATCGCTGAAACATGTGTTTAACCACATTTTCCTTTCCATTGTTCTGTTTAATCTGATTATCACCTTTTCCTTTCCGTTGTTTTGTTTAACCTTTCTGGTGAGCTATATGATCTAAGCAGTAATATTCTGCTGCTTATGTAAACACCTTGGTGTACAACTTTGTCAATAAGACCATGTTTCTATTGTTGATGACATTCTGGTACCCACCGATGGGCGAGAACTTTGCCTAATGGTCCGCCTCGTTCAACGAGCAGGAAGATGGTTCTCTTCGTCCCTCGCTCTAGGTATCGATGTTGTTGCCGACATAACTAACAGGCTACCCTCTGGCATGCCTTGCTATTGTGACCGTGCAAGATGTCAGCCCCCCTTCCTACCTTTAAACCACATGGTGGGCCCATAACCCACAGTTCCACAGGATCGAAACTTGACTCTCCTGCACCCCCTGTTCCCAAGGTTCTTCCTCGAGTGTGGCCTCGTATGTAATTCACGAGCCGCCTTCCGAGAGATCACCAAATCTGTTACCGGACGCAATATTTAGTCCCGATTGCTTTGAGCCCCTTTCAAGCCCTGTTCAGGCATCGAACGGTTGCCTGCTCGCTCGAAACTTCCCATGATACCTCCTTACCTTGCTCTCGATAATTTCGTAAATTTCAATTCGAGAGTTACTTTTCGCCACGTTCCCTAATGATTATCTACCGGATAAGCAACCATGCAGAATTCCATTCTTCCGGTATACCCATCCTTTACTCCTCTGTAAGTACGATGGAGTTCCCAAAGGAAGGACGACAGCTTCCTCATGATGCATTGATGCAGAGAAATGAAGACATCAATGCTATGGATCAACCTCTTCAAGAAGGGCAACCAAGATCGAGAAGATCCGTTAGATTTTCCGTAACCCAATCCCTTTCCCCTTACTCCCCTCTTAAATCTCGGGACGAGATTTCTTGTAGTGGAGGAGAATTGTGACGCCCGGATAATTAAGCTACAGTAAACCTCTGTTAATGATGCCACGTCACCACGGTTACTGTTCCTAATCTCGCGATGATTCAAATCTCGTTCAAGTTCAAATTCAAAATCAAGCAAACAATAAATGTTTTCAAATGTTAAAACTAAAATGTTGGTCGTGAGCCAAATAATGCGTAGGTAATTGTGGTGGAGAAACCACACTTTTATAAAATCTTTAGATGCTCAAATGGGAATGAAACAACAACATAACCAATTTAATAAATGCCTTTTGTTAATTATAAAATGTGAAAATATTTTATTTAGGGGTTTAAACTTTGGTAACAGAGGTATAATTAGTAATACTGAATTTGGTACAACTTTTATGTTTTTATAAAACTCAGATAAGATGGGACTAGAAATAAAGCAGAAAAAAAAAAAAAAAAAAAGGACTAAACATGATTAAAAAAAATATATAAAAAACAAAACAAAGTAAAAGCCCCGCCCCCAAGCCGGGCCTCGGCCCAAGAGCTCTGAGGCGCCAAAGCCGCCCACCCGCACTCCACACCCTCTCCCTTATCCACCCCACTGGGGGAAAACCCTAACCACCCACCCCACTCGCCTCACTCCTCTCTCCCTCCCCATACGGATCGGGATCGGCACCCGACGCCGACGCCGCCCGCTTCGCCCGCCGTCTCACCATTCGCCAACGACCCCCCCGACCCCATCATCGATCCGTCGCCCGTCGCCTGGAGCGCTCCCCCGTCCTCCTCTGGACGCCGCCGCGCCGTCGTCCATCGCCCCGACGCCGTCGCTCGTCACTTCCCCGCCTCCTTCACCGGTTGTCCCCGTCCGCCTCGGCCACCACCATCGCCACCGCGCCGGTTCACCTCTCCGGTCCTCCCCGAACCACCCCGAGCTCGCCATCGCCTTCCCCTCGGTGAGCCGCACCCATTCCCCCCTTTCCCCCCTCGGATTTGTTGTCGTATGAGCCCCACCCCCGAGTTCCTGCCGCCATGACCGAGGCTTGGTCCGGGCCGCGCCCCTCGTCGGTGTTGCTCCTGCTGTTGTCGCCGCTTCGCGCTCTTTGTTTAGCCGCCCGCAGACTTCGGTGGTGCCGAGCCCTTGTCGCCGAGCTCGCGGCCCGCCTTCCTCTCTGCGCTTGAAACACGTCGCCAGCGCCGCCGCCACCGCTGCTGCTTAACGCGTCGCCGCCTCTGTTCTTTGCCGCCCGACCTCGCCTCCGCTCCCCTTGCCGCTACCTCCCCAGTTGCGCCTGGCGCTCTCCTCTCTTGACCAGTGCGCGGCGCTCTCCTCGCTTGCCGGCCAGCTGCTGAGGCCAACTGGTTCGCCGCTCAGACGCCCGTCGCTCCCGTTCGGGCGCCCCGCCCCGCTGCTCGCCCGATCCGCTAGGCCCCTGGGCCTATGACAGATGGGCCCCGCGCCCTGGAACGTTTTAAAAAAAACAATAAGAAAAATAAAATAAATAATAAAATAAATAATTAAGTAAAAATAATAATAATAAAAATAATTAAATAAATAATAATAATTAAGTTAGTTAATTAATTAAAGAATTAATTAAGTTTAATTGAGATTAATCAATCATAATTAAATTAACCTAATTACTTAATTAGTTTAATTAAACAATAGTTAGATTAGTTAAACACTAATTAGGTTAAGCAGTCAATGACATGCGGGACCCACACGTCAGTTGACCAGTCAACACCCCTGTTGACTGCTGACGTCATGCTGACGTCAGCATGCACTGTTCTGGATAATTTGAATTTAAATAATTAAATAAATCCTAAAAATGAATTAAATCTTTTAAAATTAATATAAAATAAACCGTAGCTCAGATGGAAAAACTTTATACATGAAAGTTGCTCAGAACGACGAGACGAATCCGGTTACGCAGCCCGTTCATCCGCCACACACCCCTAGCATACCGAACACGCAACTTTCCCCCTCCGGTTCACCAGTCCGAAAACGCGGAACACCGGGAATACTTTCCCGGATGTTTCCCCCCTTCGCCGGTATCACCTACCACTACGTTAGGTCACCCCTAGCACCGCTTATTGCCGCGTCTTGCTTTATGTTACATTTGATTGCTCTGTTATTTATTGTGTTCCCCCTTCGTTACTTCTTTCCGGTAGACTCTGAGACCGGTGCCGATGTCCGTGTGTTCGACTACACCGAAGATGGCCCCTCCTTCTTGTCAGAGCAACCAGGCAAGCCCCCCCTTTGATCACCAGATATCGCCTATTCTTCTCTATACTGCTTGCATTAGAGTAGTGTAGCATGTTACTGCTTGATTGATCCTATTCTGATGCATAGCCTGACATTGTTGCTACATCTGTTGATACCTTACCGCAATCCTAAATGCTTAGTATAGGATGCTAGTTTATCATCATTGGCCCTACATTCTTGTCGATGCCTTGCTATACTATCGGGCCGTGATCACTTGGGAGGTGATCACGGTATATACTACATACATACATACTATACAGATGGTGACTAAAGTCGGGTCACTCGTTGAGTACCCGCAAGTGATTACGATGAGGGGGCTGAAAGGACGGTGGCTCCATCCGGTAGAGGTGGGCCTGGGTTCCCGACGGCCCCGATCGTTACTTTGTTGCGGAGCGACATGGCAGTTGAGACCACCTAGGAGACAGTGGGCTGGCCTGTTCGGCGTTCAGCGGATACTTAACACGCTTAACGAGATCTTGGTATTTGATCTGAGTCTGGCCATTTGGTCTATACGCACTAACCATCTACGTGGGAGTAGTTATGGGTATCCCGACGTCGTGGTATGAGCCGAAGCCTTCTTGGCGTCGGCCGACGAGATGGCGCGCCGGATTGGATCGAACGCCACTAGGCTAGGTCTGCTCGGCCGCCCTCGCAACGTCTTGTGTGTGCTCAGGCGATGGGCCTGGACCCTGCGCTTAGGTTTAGACCGGCGTGTCGACCTCTCTGTTGTGCCTAGGTGGGGCTGCGACGTGTTGATCTTCCGAGGCGGGCATGACCCAGAAAGTGTGTCCGCCAAATGGGATCAAGCGTGTTGGGT
Organism: Aegilops speltoides; assembly: GCA_021437245.1. NCBI lineage: Eukaryota > Viridiplantae > Streptophyta > Magnoliopsida > Poales > Poaceae > Aegilops > Aegilops speltoides. The sequence goes on from JAHHZJ010002220.1 coordinate 120,176, forward strand.
TATGTGGTGCACCCTGCAGGAAGTTAATCTATTGAATAGCCGTGTCCCTCGGTAAAGGGCGACCGGAGTTGTACCTTGACCTTATGACAACTAGAACCGGATACTTAATAAAACTGTTGGGGAACGAGTAATTTCAAAATTTTCCTACGCACACGCAAGATCATGGTGATGTATAGCAACGAGAGGGAGAGTGTTGTCTACGTACCCTCGTGAGACCAAGCGAAGCGATCTGGCGTAGAGGAAGTAGTCGACGTTCTCCTCGCGATCCGACCGATCCCGCGCCGTTACTCGGCGCTCGAGTTCTTGACACACGACAGCTCGATGGCGTCCCTCGTACTCGATCCAGCCGAGTGTCGAGGAGAGTTCGTCGACGACGGCGTGGTGGCGATCTTGATGTTTCACCGTGCAGGGCTTCGCCTAAGCTTCATGACGGTATAACCGAGGTGGAATATGGTGGAAGGGGCACCGACACGGCTAAGGAACGATCTCACGATCAACTTGTGTGTCTCAAGGTGCCCCCTGCCCCGTATATAAAGGAGGGAGGGGGAGGCCGGCCGGCCCTAGAGGAGGCGGCGGGAGGAGTCCTACTCCCAGGGAGTAGGACTCCCCCTTCCTAGTTGGACTAGGTTTGGGGGGGAAGAGGAAAGGCGCCGCCTCCTTGTCCTATTCGGACTGGGGGAGAGGCGCGTGCCACCTCTGGCCGGCCCTCCTCTTCTCCCTCAAGGCCCACCGAGGCCCATTTACCTCCCGGGGTTCCGTAACCTCCGGTTTTCGATAAATTCCGTTTTAAATCCGGAACCATTCGAACTCCAAACATAGGCTTCAATATATCAATCTTTATGTCTCGACCATTCCGAGACTCCTCGTCATGTCCGTGATCACATCCGGGACTCGAACTCCTTGGTACATCAAAATACATAAACTCATAATAAGCATCATCGTAACCTTAAGCGTGCGGACCCTACGGTTCGAGAACAATGTAGACATGACCTAGAACTATTCACGGTCAATAACCAACAGCGGGACCTGGATGCCCATATTGGTTCCTACATATTCTACGAAGATCTTTGTCGGTCAGACCGCATAACAACATACGTTGTTCCTTTGTCATCGGTATGTTACTTGCCCGAGATTCGATCGTCGGTATCCAATACCTAGTTCAATCTCGTTACCGCAAGTCTCTTTACTCGTTCCGTAATACATCATCTCACAACTAACTCATTAGTTGTAGTGCTTGCAAGGCTTAAGTGATGTGCATTACCGAGAGGGCCAGAGATACCTCTCCGACAATCGGAGTGACAAAACCTAATCTCGAAATACGCCAACCCAACATCTCGCCTTTGGAGACACTGTAGTACTCCTTTATAATCACCCGATTCGTTGTGACGTTTGGTAGCACCAAAGTGTTCCTCCGTAAACGGAGTTGCATAATCTCATAGTTACAGGAACATGTATAAGTCATGGATAAAAGCGGTAGCAACATACTAAGCGATCGTGTGCTAAGCTAATGGAATGGGTCATGTCAATCAGATCATTCTGCTAATGATGTGACCTTGTTAATCAAATAACAACTCCTTGTTCATGGTTAGGAAACATAACCATCTTTGATTAACAAGCTAGTCTAGTAGAGGCATACTAGTGACATGTTGTTTGTCTATGCATTCACACATGTATCATGTTTCGGTTAATACAATTCTAGCATGAATGATAAACATTTATCATGAAATAAGGAAATAAATAATAACTTTATTATTGCCTCTAGGGCATATTTCCTTCAGTCTCCCACTTGCACTAGAGTCAATAATCTAGATTACACAGTAATGATTCTAACACCCATGGAGTCTTGGTGCTGATCATGTTTTGCTCGTGGAAGAGGCTTAGTCAGCGGGTTGCGCAACATTCAGATCCGTATGTATCTTGCAAATCTCTATGTCTCGGTCTGGACTAAGTCCGGATGGAATTGAAGCGTCTCTTGATGTGCTTGGTCCTCTTGTGAAATCTGGATTCCTTTGCTAAGGCAATTGCTCGATATTGTCACGAGAAGATTTTCATTGGACCCGATGCACTAGGTATGACACCTAGATCGGATATGAACTCCTTCATCCAGACTCCTTCATTAGCTGCTTCCGAAGCTGCTATGTATTCCGCCTCACATGTAGATCCCGCTACGACGCTTTGTTTAGAACTGCACCAACTGACAGCTCCTCCGTTTAGTGTAAATACGTATCCGGTCTGCGATTTAGAATCGTCCGGATCAGTGTCAAAGCTTGCATCAACGTAACCGTTTACGATGAGCTCTTTGTCACCTCCATATACGAGAAACATATCCTTCGTCCTTTTCAGGTATTTCAGGATGTTCTTGACCGCTGTCCAGTGATCCACTCCTGGATTACTTTGGTACCTCCCTGCTAGACTTATAGCAAGGCACACATCAGGTCTGGTACACAGCATTGCATACATGATAGAGCCTATGGCTGAAGCATAGGGAACATCTTTCATTTCTCTCTATCTTCTGCAGTGGTCGGGCATTGAGTCGACTCAACTTTACACCTTGTAACACAGCAAGAACCCTTTCTTTGCTTGATCCATTTTGAACTTCTTCAAAACTTTGTCAAGGTATGTGCTTTGTGAAAGTCCAATTAAGCGTCTTGATCTATCTCTATGGATCTTAATGCCCAATATGTAAGCAGCTTCACGAGGTCTTTCATTGAAAACTCTTATTCAAGTATCCCTTTATGCTATCCAGAAATTCCATATCATTTCCGATCAGCAATATGTCATCCACATATAATATCGTAAATGCTACTGAGCTCCCACTCACTTTCTTGTAAATCTGAGCTTCTCCAAAAGTCTGCATACAAACCCAAATGCTTTGATCACACTATCAAAGCGTTTATTCCAACTCGAGATGCTTGCACCAGTCCATATATGGATCATTTGGAGCTTGCACACTTTGTTAGCTCCTTTGGATCGATAAAACCTTCGGTTGTATCATATACAACTCTTCTTCCGTAAATCCATTCAGAATGCGTCTTTACATCCATTTGCCAAATTTCATAATCATAAAATGCGGCAATTGCTAACATGATTCGGACGGACTTAAGCATCGCTACTGGTGAGAAGGTCTCATCGTAGTCAATCCCTTGAACTTGTCGAAAACCTTTTGCGACAAGTCGAGCTTTATAAACGATAACATTACCGTCGGCGTCGGTCTTCTTCTTGAAGATCCACTTGTTTTCTATTGCTTGCCTACCCTCGGGCAAGTCAACCAAAGTCCACACTTTGTTTTCATACATGGATCCCATCTCGATTTCATGGCCTCAAGCCATTTTGCGGAATCTGGGCTCACCATCGCTTCTTCATAGTTCGAGGTTCATCATGATCTAGTAGCATGACTTCGAACAGGATTACCGTACCACTCAGTGCGGATCTTACTCTGGTTGATCTACGAGGTTCTGCAGTAACTTGATCTGAAGTTTCATGATCAACATCATCAACTTCCTCACTACTGGTGTAGGTGTCTCGTAAACCGGTTTCTGCGACGAACTACTTTCAAGTAAGGGAGAAGGTACTATTACCTCATCAAGTTCCACTTTCCTCCCACTCACTTCTTTCGAGAGAAACTCCTTCTCTAGAAAGGATCCATTCTTAACAACGAATGTCTTGCCTTCGGATCTGTGATAGAAGGTGTACCCAACTGTTTCCTTTGGGTATCCTATGAAGACACATTTCTCGATTTGGGTTCGAGCTTATCAGGTTGAAGCTTTTTCACATAAGCATCGCATCCCCAAACTTTAAGAAACGACAACTTTGGTTTCTTGCTAAACCACAGTTCATAAGGTGTCGTCTCAACGGATTTCGACGGTGTTCTATTCAGTGTGAATGCGGCCGTCTCTAGAGCATAACCCCAAAACGATAGCGGTAAATCTGAAGAGACATCATAGATCGCACCATATCTAGTAAAATACGATTCGACGTTCGGACACACCATTACGCTGTGGTGTTCGGGTGGCGTGAGTTGCTGAAACTATTCGCATTGTTTCAAATGTAGACCAAACTCGTAACTCAAATATTCACCTCCACGATCGGATCGTAGAAACTTAATTTTCTTGTTACGATGATTTTCAACTTCACTCTGAAATTCTTTGAACTTTTCAAACGTTTCAGACTTATGCTTCATTAAGTAGATATACCCATATCCGCTTAAGTCATCTGTGAAGGTGAGAAAATAACGATATCCGCCACGAGCCTCAACATTCATCGGACCACATACATCTGTATGTATGATTTCCAACAAATCTGTTGCTCTCTCCATAGTACCGAGAAGCGGTGTTCTAGTCATCTTGCCCATGAGGCACGGTTCATAAGTGCCAAGTGATTCATAATCAAGTGACTCCAAAAGTCCATCAGCATGGAGTTTCTTCATGCGCTTTACACCGATATGACCTAAACGGCAGTGCCACAAATAAGTTGCACTTTCGTTATCAACTCTGCATCTTTTGGTTTCAACATTATGAATATGTGTATCACTACTATCGAGATTCATAAGAAATAGACCACTCCTCAAGGGTGCATGACCATAAAAGATATTACTCATATAAATAGAACAACCATTATTCTCTCGATTTAAATGAATAACCGTCTCGCATCAAACAAGATCCAGATATAATGTTCATGCTCAACGCAGGCACCAAATAACAATTATTTAGGTCTAAAACTAATCCCGAAGGTAGATGTAGAGGTAGCGTGCCGACCGCGATCACATCGACTTTGGAACCATTTCCCACGCGATCGTCACCTCGTCCTTTGCCGGTGTTAAGCAATCCGTAGTCCTGTTTGAGTTGCAAATATTAGCAATGAACCAGTATCAAATACCAGTGCTCTGCGAGCTCTAGTAAGGTACACATCAATAACATGTATATCACATATACCTTTGTTCACCTTGCCATCCTTCTTATCCGCCAAATACTTGGGGCAGTTCCGCTTCAAAGGACTATCGCTTGCAGTAGAAGCACTCAGTTTCAGGTTTAGGGCCAGACTTGGGTTTCTTCTCTGAGCAAACAACTTGCTTGCTGTTCTTCTTGAGATTCCTTCTTCTTCCCTTTGCCTTTCTTCTTGAAACTAGTGGTCTTATTGACCATCAACACTTGATGCTCCTTCTTGATTTCTACCTCCGCAGCCTTTAGCATTGCGAAGAGCTCGAGCATAGTCTTTACTAACCCTTGCATATTATAGTTCATCACGAAGCCTTTGTAGCTTGGTGGCGTGATTGGAGAATTCATCAATGACACAATCATCCGGAAGATTAACTCCCAATTGTGTCAAGTGATTGTAGTACCGGACATTACGAGTATATGCTCACTAATGAACTGTTCTCCTCCATCTTGCAGCTATAGAACTTATTGGAGACTTCATATCTCTCAATCCGGGCATTACTGTTGGAATATTAACTTCAACTCTGGAACATCTCATATGCTCCATGACGTTCAAAACGTCGTTGAAGTCCCGGTTCTAAGCCGTAAAGCATGGCACACTGAACTATAGAGTAGTCATCGCTTTGCTCGCCAGACGTTCATAACATCTGGCGTTGCTCCAAAGAAGAGCGCTGTCACCTAGCGGTGCATCCAGACGTAGCTCTTACGTGCAGCAATGAGGATAATCCTCGTTACGGACCCGATCCGTGTAATTGCTACCATCATCTTTCAACTTTGCTTTCTCAAGGAACGCATTAAAATTCAACGGAACAACAAAGACGAGCCATCTATCTACAATCAAACATAAACAAGCAAGATACTATCGGTACTAAGTTCATGATAAATTTAAGTTCAATTAATCATATTACTTAAGAACTCCCACTTAGAAAGACATCTCTCTAGTCATCCAAGTGATCACGTGATCCAAATCAACTAAACCATAACCGATCATCACGTGAAATGGAGTAGTTTTCAATGGTGAACATCTTATGTTGATCATATCTACTATATGATTCACGCTCGACCTTTCGGTCTCCGTGTTCGAGGCCATATCTGCATATGCTAGGCTCGTCAAGTATAACCCGAGTATTCTGCGTGTGCAAAACTGGCTTGCACCGTTGTAGATGGACGAGAGCTTATCACACCCGATCATCACGTGGTGTGCAGGCACGACGAACTTTGGCAACGGTGCATACTCGGGGAGAACACTTCTTGATAATTTAGTGAGAGATCATCTTATAATGCTACCGTCAATCAAAGCAAGATAAGATGCATAAAAGGATAAACATCACATGCAAATCAATATAAGTGATATGATATGGTCATCATCATCTTGTGCTTCACGATCCCCATCTTGCAGCACCACCATGATCACCATCGTCACCGCGCGACACCTTGATCTCCATCGTAGCATCGTTGTCGTCTCGCCAAACTTATGCTTCTCGACTATCGCTACCGCTTAGTGATAAAGTAAAGCATTACGAAGCGATTGCATTGCATACAATAAAGCGACAACTATATGGCTCCAGCCGATTGCCGATAACCGGTTACAAAACATGATCATCTCATACAATAAAATATAGCATCACGTCTTGACCATATCACATCACAACATGCCCTGCAAAAACAAGTTAGGCGTCCTCTACTTTGTTGTTGCAAATTTTACGTGGCTGCTACGGGCTTAAGCAAGAACCAGTCTCACCTACGCATCAAAACCACAACGATACTTCGTCAAATAGACTCGTTTTAACCTTCTCAAGGACCGGGCGTAGCCACTTTCGGTTCAACTAAAGTGAGAGAGAGCAGACACCCACCAGTCACCTTTAAGCAACGAGTGCTCGTGGCGGTGAAACCAGTCTCGCGTAAGCGTCTGCGTAATGTCGGTCAGGCCGCTTCATCTCACAATACCGCTGAACCAAAGTATGACATGCTGGTAGGTAGTATGACTTGTATCGCCCACAACTCACTTGTGTTCTACTCGTGCAAAACATCAAACCATAAAAACCTAGGCTCGGATGCCACTGTTGGGGAACGTAGTAATTTCAAAAATTTTCCTACGCACACGCAAGATCATGGTGATGTATAGCAACGAGAGGGGAGAGTGTTGTCTACGTACTCTCGTGAGACCCGGCGAAGCGATCACAACGTAGAGGAAGTAGTCGACGTTCTCCTCGCGATCCGACCGATCCGGCGCCGTTACGGCGGCGCCCGAGTTCTTGACACACGTACAGCTCGATGGCGTCCCTCGTACTCGATCCAGCCGAGTGTCGAGGAGAGTTCCACAAGACGACGGCGTGGTGACGATCTTGATGTTTCACGGCGCAGGCTTCGCCTAAGCTTCATGACGGTATAACCGAGGTGGAATATGGTGGAAGGGGCACCGCACACGGCTAAGGAACGATCTCACGATCAACTTGTGTCTCAAGGTGCCCCCTGCCCCGTGATATAAAGGAGGGAGGGGGGAGGCCGGCCGGCCCTAGAGGAGGCGCGCCGGGAGGAGTCCTACTCCTACCGGGAGTAGGACTCCCCCCCTTTTCCTAGTTGGACTAGGTTTGGGGAAGGGGGAAGAGGAAGGGGGCGCCGCCCCCCCCTCCTTGTCCTATTCGGACTGGGGGGGGAGAGGGCGCGCGGCCACCTCCTGGCCGGCCCCTCCTCTTCTCCCTCAAGGCCCACCGAGGCCCATTTACCTCCCGGGGGGTTCCGGTAACCTCCGGTTTTCGATAAATTCCGTTTTCGTCGGAACCATTCGAACTCCAAACATAGGCTTCCAATATATCAATCTTTATGTCTCGACCATTCCGAGACTCCTCGTCATGTCCGTGATCACATCCGGGACTCCGAACTCCTTGGTACATCAAAATACATAAACTCATAATAACATCGCCGTAACCTTAAGCGTGCGGACCCTACGGTTCGAGAACAATGTAGACATGACCTAGAACTATTCACGGTCAATAACCAACAGCGGGACCTGGATGCCCATATTGGTTCCTACATATTCTACGAAGATCTTTGTCGGTCAGACCGCATAACAACATCGTTGTTCCTTTGTCATCGGTATGTTACTTGCCCGAGATTCGATCGTCGGTATCCAATACCTAGTTCAATCTCGTTACCGGCAAGTCTCTTTACTCGTTCCGTAATACATCATCTCACAACTAACTCATTAGTTGTAGTGCTTGCAAGGCTTAAGTGATGTGCATTACCGAGAGGGCCCAGAGATACCTCTCCGACAATCGGAGTGACAAAACCTAATCTCGAAATACGCCAACCCAACATCTGCCTTTGGAGACACTGTAGTACTCCTTTATAATCACCGAGCCACGTTGTGACGTTTGGTAGCACCAAAGTGTTCCTCCGTAAACGGAGTTGCATAATCTCATAGTTACAGAACATGTATAAGTCATGGATAAAAGCAGTAGCAACATACTAAGCGATCGTGTGCTAAGCTAAGGAATGGGTCATGTCAATCAGATCATTCTACTAATGATGTGACCTTGTTAATCAAATAACAACTCCTTGTTCATGGTTAGGAAACATAACCATCTTTGATTAACAAGCTAGTCTAGTAGAGGCATACTAGTGACATGTTGTTTGTCTATGCATTCACACATGTATCATGTTTCCGGTTAATACAATTCTAGCATGAATGATAAACATTTATCATGAAATAAGGAAATAAATAATAACTTTATTATTGCCTCTAGGGCATATTTCCTTCAAAAACACACCCTTCCAAGTGCCAGATACAACCCGGTGATCGCTCTCTAACAGGGCTACGAGGAGAGGATCGCCGGGTAGGATTAGGCTATGCGATACTACTTGGAGATGCTACTTGGAGATACTACTTGACGATGCTATTTGGAGGACTTCAGTCTACTCTCTTCTACATGCTGCAAGACGGAGGCTGCCAGAAGCGTAGTCTTCGACAGGATTAGCTATCCCCCTCTTATTCTGGCATTCTGCAGTTCAGTCCACTGATATGGCCTCCTTACACATATACCCATGCATATGTAGTGTAGCTCCTTGCTTGCGAGTACTTTGGATGAGTACTCACGGTTGCTTTCTCCCCCCTTTTCCCCATTTCCTTTCTTTCTGGTTGTCGCAACCAGATGCTGGAGCCTAGGAGCCAGACGCCACCACCGTCATTTACTACTACTACTGGAGGTGCCTACTACTACGCAAGCGGGCTTCGGCGGCGACCGGGAGTAGTTAGGAGGATCGAGGCGGGAGGCCTGCGCCTCTTCGATCTGTATCCCGGTTTGTGCTAGCCTTCTTAAGGCAAACTTGTTTAACTTATGTCGTACTCAGATATTGTTGCTTCCGCTGACTTCGTCCATGATCGAGCACTTGTATTCGAGCCCTCGAGGCCCCCGCTTGTATTATGATGCTTGTATGACTTATTTTACTTTTAGAGTTGTGTTGTGATATCTTCCGTGAGTCCTCGATCTTGATCGTTACCGCTTTGCGTGCATGATTAGTGTACGATTAAATCGGGGGCGTCACAATGGGGCATCGAAGTTGGCTTGAACAGGACGACCCGTGGAGAAACCGTGGAGATCTATTCAATGGTCACGCTGAGCATCGAGGACCTCCACGTAAGCGAGCGGTGCGAAATCGATGAGCTGTTGAAAAAGCTGGAAGGAGTGCCCGGCCGAAAGACGATGAGAAAGGCGCCGAGCCGCTGCTTAAGGTATGGAAGACGAGGTCGTGTTCGGGACTTGAGTATGGCACAAACTCGATACACCTCATTGCCTTGATCAAATGCATATCTGTAAGAATGTCCTTGAGAGGTTGCTCGCAACACTGATGAACATGCCGGATAAGACCAAGGATGGGCCGAAGGCAAGAAAAGACTTGCAAGATTTGAAAATCAGGGAAGATCTGCACATGCCGCCCGGTAAAATGTCAGACGAGACAGAGACGGAGACAGAGGCACGGAGAAGAAGGGCAAGAAATTAAAGAAAGAGGATTATTGTCCCCCTCTTGCTTCACCTTAAGTCGCTGAGATCAATCAATTCTTTAAGTGCCTTACCGAGTGAAAGTTAGTTCGAGCATCGTGGCAAGATAAGCAGATATCTAGACACGGACAAGAAAAGGTTCAACGGGATGAAGTCTCATGAGTGTCATGTGATGATGACGCAGATACTACTGTTGCCCTTAGAGGATAATGGACAAGCACGTCCGTGACACGCTTATTGGTCTCGCAACTTTTTCGATGTCATCTCTCGAAAGTCGATCGGTGTGAAGCAGCTCCAAAGGCTATAGGAAGAGATCGTTGTGATATTGAATGAGCTTGAGATGTACTTCCCGCCGCGTTCTTGACGTGATGGTGCATCTGTGTGTCCATATTGTGGATGATATAATAGACCTTGGGCCGTCATTCCTGCACAACATGATGCCGTTTGAGAGGATGAATGGGTTCATTAAAGGATTCGTTCGTAACATGTCCCGTCCGGATGGAAGCATCGTCCAGGGCTTTTTGGCACAAGAGTGCATCTCTTTCTGTGAGAATTTTCTATATGGCGCATACCAGCCGCCTGGTGTTAGTGTTGGTTTGCCCGTTAACAAGCACGATGGGAGGCTCGAAGGAGATGGTCACTGAAACGGTCGTAGGGAACTGCACGTGGCATACTCAGATCAATGCATCGACTTTGACAGAGCAAACTTGGTAGTGCTACAACACCTAGACGAGGTAGATCCTTTCGTGGCACTGCACAAAGAAATTATCGCAAAGAAGTATCGTGACCGGGGGGTATGCAGGACGGACGCCAAAGTTACTAGAGAGCACAACTCCACTTTCCTGCGTTGGTTCAAAGAGCATATTATTGCTAATCCCCCCGAGGAGGGCTCTAAGGACGGATTGCTCATATACGCCTTAGCACATGGCCCCTCGCCCAACCTCGTAACCTATCAGGCATATGATATCAACGGATACACGTTCTACACGGAGGCAAAAGATATGGACAGTGATGATCAGAACTCAGGGGTGACGATGGAATGCATGACCGGCAGCGACAACGGCACAACTGAACGATTTTATGGAAGGGTCGAGGAGATCTGGGAGCTTGACTACTCTGGACTGCACAACACGACGATGTTCCGTGTCAGATGGGCTAATAATGTCAAAAGAGAAAGCCAGATGTTCACTACCATGACTATACCCGACGCCAAGAGCGCTACCGTGAACGCTATCACAAAAAACGAGCCATGGGTACACGCTAAGCACGTGACACAATGCTTCTTCATACCTGACCCGCGCAATCCCAGCCGTGTTGTCGCGAGGAGAGGCAAAAGGAACATCATTGGAATGGATGGAGTCGCCAACGAGGAAGACTATGATCAGTACGACAACCCAATGAGGGAAGATGACGATGATGATGAAGTATACGTCAAAAGAAGAATCAATACTACATTACCTAAGAAAAATCGTACTCCATGGAAAAGGCAAAGTCACAATGAGGGGCTCAATTATTCTTCGACGAACAAGAAGGGAAAGAAGCTGACTCAAAAACGAAAACGTCAAAGAGCGAGGAAACGTATGTTATGGGTCCAATGATGTGTAATATATATATGTTCCTATTTTGTATACACACTTAGCCATTATTATGCATGGGTCCAATGATGTGTAATATATATGTTCCTATTTTGCATACATATTTAACCGTCAAATGATGCAATATATATCGCCTCCTTCGTTCCTTGCCTCGGAAATAAAAGTGGGATAAAATAAAGGAAAGAAAAAGGAAAACTGGCGTGGCGATGGC